>CM049417.1:8787500-8842500 GCA_026929865.2 Hyperoplus lanceolatus | reverse complement strand
AATGTTAAACACACGAAACATTGGTTTTCTTATCCCAGCTAGCTGGCTGCCCCAGTTTCTAGTCTTTAAGGTGTTGCTAAATTGGGGATTTACTATATTTTTCATGTAGTACCTGTGCTACATTTCACATCAGGCTCGCTTGTGATATAGGTACGAAAATACTTGTCAGCTTAATTTCTGTTGTCCTGGTGGCTCATTAAATGGGCCCTCCATATAACTTTACACAACAAGGTCAATGTCGCCGTAATGGAGAGTGATAAATTGCCTGTGAAAACACTGGTGTAATGTCCTCTGTGGACCCAGAGAAGCTTTCCAAAGTTTAAGAAATGATTACCGCCGGTGATGTCACCCGGCTCACCTTGGGCTCGGGGAGACTGCAAATGTTCAACACAAAAAGCTCCTATTACAAAGTGGCACAGACCGTTTATAAAGAACACAGGGGTTTAATGGAAGACACTTTGGAGTTGTGTGAAGTGCAGGATACAGAATTTAGAGAAAAAAAATCTGTGTCCAAGAAGAAGTGGGGTGACTGTGGCTCAGTTGGTAGAGCGGGTCGGCTGATGATCAAAGGGTTGGAGGTTCGATCCCCGCCCTGCCACTTGTGTCATGGTTGTTGTGTCCCTGGGCAGGACACTTCACCCACCTTGCCTCGTGTGAATGTCAATAGTTAACCTGCTGTGTGTGTGAATGGTAACGTTGCAAAAGAGTCTTCGGTCTCAATGAGATTTACGTGTATAAAAAAAGGTCCCCCGATTGTATGGAAGTGCAACCCTTAGGCAGTAAAGTACACCTGCACACAGAAAGCATGTGCTTTTAACTTTTAGTAATGATCACCACAATTGAGCTTTATGGGGGAAAATGTACAATTGTTAAGCAGAATAAAGCATATTAAAGCATATATATCTTATTTTGATACTTTTCATACATTTTAGGAGACATGCTGATGCTGACAGACCGCCAGGCTGAGGAACCAAATTAAAACACACCCCTTTTAAGTTAACACAAACTCATTTCACTTCCCCCCTCCTCTCATTCACTCAGCGCTGTTATCTGACGCTGTCCCTCTCTCTCTGCTTCCCTCACTCACTTCTCTTCTCCCGGAATCTTCGCTTTCTTTCTTTTTTTCTCTGTCTCTCTCTCCCCAACAGAAAACATGCAGAGAGGAGAGGAGGAGGCGACACGAGAGGGAGGAAGCAGAGAAAGTTGAGTAGAGAGTGGAGCGAGGGGTCGACCAGATGGGAGGAAGGAAGGAAGGGATCTCACTGCTGGCTCAAGTGCGCGATTAAAGGACTCTGCACAAGTAAACAAATCTATTCATCAAAGCCCGGTCATAAAACAAGTGGAGCTATACAGGCGCGCCACCGCTTTGCTGCGTGGACGCGGACAAGACGCGGTGCGCGCTGCAACAAGCCAAGTTGGAACGGTCCGCCTGCCTGCCTGCCGGTCTGTCTCTTTCTGGATTTTTGTTACTCCTCATGTTCCTCTCAACCCTCGGTGAACTTCGTTAACTTTTTTAAAGGTGTCGGTGTCTTAAAAAAATATTTTCCTTGAAATTCAACTTTTCTTCTCGAAGAAGAAGAAGAAGAAGAAGAAGAAGAAGAAGAAGAAGAAGAAGAAGAAGAAGAAAAAAGAAACTCCGGGGTGGAAGTGGGAGGAAGGAAGAGCCGTTTTTTGTTCCTTCCGAGGAGTCCCAGCTCGCCGTAGCCGGGGTTTAGGCGTTGGCAACCGGGCAGGGAGTCCCTCGCCATGGCCGGGGCCAAGCCGGGAGTCCACGCGCTGCAGCTCAAACCCTTGTCCGTCCACGAAACGCTGAAGAAGGGCGGCAAGTTCATCAAATGGGACGAGGTGAGAGAAGGACATGTTTACACATTTGTTTTCGTCCCCCCTTCCACATAATTTATGTTATAGATTTGGCCCTAGTCTCGACGTTACAGTGAATCAATCAGATGGCCTATAGAGACATGACAGCCTGCTTTTGACAGTATAGGCTTGACTGTTGTGAAGTGACAGACGAGGCTGGTGTGTGTGTGTGTGTGTGTGTGTGTGTGTGTGTTAGAAAGACCGAGACACGGGTGGCCTATTACGTGTGGGGAGCTTCAGGTGTGTGTCCACCTTTGGACCCTGCGCTGAACACAGAAGCCCAACTATATGTGTTCTAGTCCGTGTTAATCAGATACGCTTATAGAAGATCTCCCCTATAGTTGCCAGCTGGCAGCAATGCTCCGTTGTTATAGTGTGTGTGTGTGTGTGTGTGTGTGTGTGTGTGTGTGTGTGTGTGTGTGTGTGTGTGTGTGTGTGTGTGTGTGTGTGTGTGTGTGTGTGTGTGTGTGTGTGTGTGTGTTGTGTTGGGGTTGAATTCTCGTCGAACCGGTTTTCCTCGGGTTCGGTTCAGTCTCTCTCTCTCTCTCTCTCTCTCTCTCTTCCCCTGGGCTTTTCCTCCTGCTGTTTTGTGTTTCTGTACTTTCCCACTTTTTTGTTTCCACCTCCAGAGGATTAGAGGAGAAAAACACACCACCTGTCACACCTGCATGTTGTGCTACTATTCGAGAGCAATATTTAAGCTTGCGAATCACACATCACCTTTGTGGTTGTGTTATATTGACATGCGTATTGTGGTTAATGCCGCGCAGTATTTTTCCTTCCGCGAACTTTTGGAGAGTTGCGTCTGGCGACCGTGACATGCGCCTTACCGTGTCATTGACCCCAAATAAGTGTGTTTGTGCGATTGTATGTCTACAATCTTGTCTTTAGGGAAAGTAGGCCTGTGTCAGTTTGTGTGTCCATGTATCTAGCAGCCATCATCAATGATTAACTGAGTAACTGACTGAACTGTTGGCCTGTGTCTTCCATTTAGAAGCTCCTGGCCTCTTTGTGTGTGTGTGTGTGTGTGTGTGTGTGTGTGTGTGTGTGTGTGTGTGTGTGTGTGTGTGTGTGTGTGTGTGTGTGTGTGTGTGTGTGTGTGTGTGTGTGTGTGTGTGTGTGTGTGTGTGTGTCACCGAAAGCTTCCAATAAGGCAGTTATCATAATTGAGGTGTGGTGTTGACACCTGCGGCATACACACACTAACACAGTTTTTGTAAAGGTAAAATAGCTATGAGGGACAGAGCTTCACACAAATGGCATTGATGACATTGTGTGTGTGGGTGTCATGCCCCTAAAGAATCGCTTGTCACGCAAACAGTCCATTTTGATTTCCTTTCCCTTTTCTCTCCCACTCACATTAAGTCTCTCCCTCTCAAAGGGAATTCCCAGGAAATGGTTACTCCGGCGATTAAGTGTTTGAACACTCAACAACATATGAATGCTTCGTCCTCATCTTTCAACCCTTGCTGCCGCTCTATTTGCTATTTCCCTCTAAATCAACAAATCAATTTTAGAGAGGATGAATGGATTGAGAGAGAGAGAGAGAGAGAACACTTTTACAGAGGACGGATGTGGTGGATTTGCAAGGGAAGAAAAAAAGAAATGTAAACGGAGCTTATCCAGTGTTTCTTCCAGCATAATAGGAGTCCAGCTTCATGAGATGTGCATATACATTCTGATAGGAACCGTTGCAAAACCAAATACTTCTACTCAGCCAGAAGAACCCGTTGAAGAAACTGTACATCCTTCTCTATTGGATGTACAGATGTATAATTCTATCTTTCAGAATTCCTACCAAATCCCTGATGTAAATGCTGTGTTAAGGAAAGTAAAAGCATGAATAGCAATAAAATACATTCTATGATATACTGTCTGTCAGGCATCTGGACTCAGCAGCATCTTCTCCGCATATCGGGGAAGAGCTGAAATAAATGATCATGTGTTTGTTTCTCGAACTCTAGAAAATAAACTGTGAATATGTTTTTAAATTTAAAACGTTTGAGTTATTTATCAAAGTATTTCCTCTGTTCTGTCCTTGCAAATTGAATCATTGCGGACAAAATCAGCAACCTAAAGCTGACACAGTTAGCTCTAGGAAATATTTAGCTTTGCATTTTTTCCAAGTTATCCAACCAACACACAGTAGGGATAATTTCTCTTAAACTAGAAGAAACCACATATTGTCCTGCTTAGTTCCATAAGGCAATCAAACACATTTTCATATCACCGATCAGTGTTGTTGCTCAACTTGGTCATAATTGTATGCCCTATCCATGGCACCAAGTTTCACACATTAAAAAAAAAGTTTGACTTTTAACCACGGTTCAAAGCCTTTATGAAACGTAATGTTGCATTTGAAGGCCCTGTATGACATGTGGTGTTTACACATCTTGTCAATTATTCCAAAGCCAGGTTACATGTACAAACAAACAGGCATTTTTTTTATTTTTTTTTAAGTTTAGTTCTCAACAGACTCTGTGGACACACTGGAGGTCATCCATTTCAAATTAAGAATGACTGTTCTGTTGTTGTGCAGGAAATGGAATTGAGCAGAATTATAACTATCTGAACCAGAGGGAGTTGCTGATAATTTATTAAGGTTAATAATGATTGTCCAGGGACGTTGACCAATTGGCTACTGTCCCAAAAACACGCTGTATTCCTTAAAGGACTGAACAAAGTGAGAACAAGAATTAGGACACACACACACACACACACACACACACACACACACACACACACACAGAGAGAGAAGTCGCCTGAGGGCAGTTCAGTTTGTTTTCATGAAAACCGCACTTTTGACCCTCTCTTTCCCCCCTTCCCCATTACTATGTCTCTCTCTCTCTCCACACTAGTTCTTCTTCCTCTGTTTCTTTCCCTTGCACGCTCCCGTCCTTTAGCCTTACTTCTACTTTTTATTTCTGTACTCATCTGTCACCAAGCTGCTGCTGTCATCTACTGTACACACACACACACACACACACACACACACACACACACACACACACACACACACACACACACACACACACACACACACACACACACACACACACACACACAATGCAGGGAGGAGGAGGAAAAGGAGAGCAAGGAATGTGTTCCAAATTGTGACCGTCTTTTCTTTTTGGATTTTCTGCTTTGTATACACACGTGTGTTGTTCTGGGTGTGCGCTTCACGTCCCAACGACTTCCTGTTCCAGCTTGTTGTTTGGCTCCGAGGCTAATCCATTTTTCCTCTTTATTTATTTCTCCTTTTTTCCCTTCCCTGCACGGTGCTTGCTGCTGCTCCGCCCTCTGCCGCCCAGCCGCAATTCGATTTAGGCGAATTCCGACTGGAACCCAGTTAAAATTCCTCCCAAACAAGCAATTAAACAAACGGAGACAGACAGCGTGTCTACAGAGCAGCAGTAGTGTGCAGCGCAGTCAGTGCCTTTTTTAAATTAATCTTAAAGGTACTAAAAAGTCAAATAAAATGTCATATTTACGCGTCACAGATTAATCTTTGGTTCCTTTGCACAGTGTTTCCAATTTGCTGGATTATATTTGCACATGATATTCAAATAAACTTCCACTGTGCCACTTCCCTTACATTGTCTGCATGTACATGGATATTGTTTTTCTAAACGCACTGAATATGCGACAAAAGCGGGACATGTTTTCTGTAGTCAGAACCATGTGGGAAACGTGGGTCACTAGTAGTTAGGTGATTGGACAGAGTTTTTGGGAACATGACGGAAGATTTTGGATTTGGTTCAAAAGCGTGCAATTTAAACGACGCATGACGTGCCTTAAAGTGTCGCATTTGGAGGTTGTTTACTGTAAAATTGGGCCGTGGGATTATTTTGTCAGACTTTACGGTTCACACGAGTGGGAGATCAGAGCTACAATCTTGGCAACAAGCTGAGGACGTTAAATACTCTTTTTATGCTGTTGTCGTCCTCTGTGTTTATCAATACACTCTGTTGTCACACCAAACTGACTACAGACACTTTGACAAATATCCTGACTAGGTATTTTTGAATCCACTGTTTTCACCATCCACATCTGCTTTGGAGATACTGTTCTAAGTGTCTGCATGTTGGACTGTGGTGAATAATCCATGCCCTAAAGCTTACATCATTCATAACTTTAGTCAACTTTCAGTACACCATTTAAACCTAACCTGTGGTCTGTAGAGCAGAGGCAGAAAAAAGGAACAGTCAGGAAATGTTCTTTCTCAATAAGCCTAGAGAGCCGAGAAAATAATATATAATCTCATTTGTTTATCTTCAGCAGCCAATTAACTAAGCGTAGCATCGATAATTGAACAAGGGCTGTTTTTGAAGGAGTATGACACCCACCCAACATTACATCATTGTAATGTTATATCATGTTTGTTCAGTCAGCTCAATAAACTGTGTGTGAAAATGACAACTGCTAAACTTTCAAAAGGTTTGCTGCTGCCATTAAGCTAACAATGTAACAATCTTCTCATCTAACAGAGCTCTGCAAGGAAGTGAAGTAGTAATTCCCAAAATGTCACACTGGCCATTTAATTGTGCCATTGTTAAACTCACTAGCAGTTTTTTTTCTTCTTATTGGAATCCAATTCAACACTGACTTGTGGTTTATTCTAAAGCTGTTACATATTTTATTAGCATTTGCTTTTTTATTTTTTCCCACAAAATTCAATGTCCCTATTCATACAAGATATTTTTTGTTCAATACTGTCCTCCATATTCCACCATGTGCATTAGCGTTTGTCTTGGCAATGCCAAAGAAATTGTAAAAGAAAAAACAGAATCAAAACATCTTTTCTGAGTAAAACTTGTGATGCAGCCTCTTACAAAATAACCCCCCCCCCCCCTTTGTTTGGACTAGCCCATCAGCTTCTTTTTATCTTCTTTATTTGTGTTCCCGCTTGGCTTTACCCGATCTTTAGTAATCCGAGGCACTTTATCTCATGCCATGGAATGTTTTTATGTTGCCACAGCATTGTTACATTTAATTTATCCACT
This sequence comes from Hyperoplus lanceolatus, assembly GCA_026929865.2. Taxonomy (NCBI): domain Eukaryota; kingdom Metazoa; phylum Chordata; class Actinopteri; order Uranoscopiformes; family Ammodytidae; genus Hyperoplus; species Hyperoplus lanceolatus. Next base: position 8,835,637 of record CM049417.1, on the reverse strand, counting down.
GTAGCAGCAGCTTTGGATGACCCTTAGATTACTTTAATAACAGAAGAAATATATTTTTCAAGACATCCTTAAGTTAAGCCACTCTGTGCCGTTTGGAAAGCATTTTATGTGACAGCCATTATTTTCAAAAATGACAACCGTTGCTATCCTTGGGAGCACTTTAAGAGGCTTACAATGGTCTCAACTTTCATACCAGTGTGCTAGTGTTTTCAGAAAGTGTATATCTTATATGAAGCATTGGATAGATTTGTGGAAGCAACAAGCTACAAGTTGTTAATATCAGAAATATAATAAGAGGGTAGAATAGATGCTTTGGTAGCGAGAGAAAAGTTAAGTAGGGAAACGCAGGCTTGTGTGAATGTCTTGCACCGTGCTGAGAAAACGCTGCCAACATCCTGACAGAGTGGTGAGAAACAAGGGATGGATGGAGGGAGGGAGAGGGTGAGAGGTGGAAGGTCAACCACAGCCACATGTGAAGCGTGGTACTGACATCTGGACAGCTCCATCTCTTTGGCTCGGTTCACATTTTCACTTACACACAGGCAGGCATGCAGGCAGGCAGGCAGGCACGCACGCACGCACGCACGCACGCACGCACGCACGCACGCACGCACGCACGCACGCACGCACGCACGCACACACACACACACACACACTGTAACCCTGCTATGCTGCTGTATCTTCCTTGTGATCTCTTCCTCATTCATTCTTTTGTCCTCTTTCTATCACTTTCTCTTCCTCCTTGTATTCGTCTCTGTCTGCTCTCTTTTTTTTTATTTGTCATTTCCCCTCTGTCATCATTTTTTTGACCTACATCTGGTGTAGTGTATTTACAATACTGTGGGTTAAGAGTCTTCCTTTCTTACACAGAGTATCCAAACAGCTAGATAGATGATTTCTGATTATATTATTATACTCATGGTTTTGAAATAGGAGGGTTTTATGTCACGCACCTTGTAGTGGCTGTGTGCCAAAACCTTTCAAAACTCACAATCATTCACTCTGAATGAAAATGTTGTTTAGAAGAGACTGTCTCCCATTCTCTTTGATAAACAGCTTTTCACCCTGGGTTCTGTTCTGTGCAGTGGTGTGCATAGACGGGGCATGGGCGAAAAATTACAAAAGGACACCCCCCCCACCCCTTTGTAAACTAAAGGGAGACGTGTGCCAGGGAGGGGGACCTGAAATGCAATCTCACTACGTTATTTAGCAGAATGAAACCTGTAAACACTGTGGTGTTGTTCAGTATGCATGGAGAGCACTGAGAGTAACATGACATCATTGAATCACCCTCAAGTACTGGATGTAGTATACTGTGTACATCCATCAAACCTGACTGACAGGCTGGATTCTTTTCCTTCTGTACTGTATCATATGGCTTATTTCTCACTCTCTCTCTCTCTCTCTCTCTCTCTCGCTCTCCCCCCCCTCTCCCCTGAGTCTAAAGGTTACCTGCTGTCATCAACTTTTAGCATGTTGCCAAAGCAGCGGCTCAAACACACTCCAAATAAGTGCACACTGACCCTGTTTCTCACACCACTCCTGTAAGCTGCTGCACACACAGTAATGGTGGACCAAAGGTGCGCTCTGAGCCGCCTTTTTAAAGAAATCCGTTTCTCTCTAATGGCACACCCACACACATTATTTTTTTGGTAGGGACAGCATACAGGTAGACAGGCATAATAGCCACGTGTTGACCTTTATTCATGTGTATGCCCTCATAGATGGTGAGGGACTCATTAGCTTGTGTCTGTCCATGTAAGAACTCTGCTCCAAGGGTGGTCCATCGTGTGTGTGTGTGTGTGTGTGTGTGTGTGTGTGTGTGTCACGCTTGACATTACACTCAGGTAATGAAGGTGTTTGTCGGAGGGGTCAGGGCATCTGGATAAAGAGACCCAGGCTTCGATCAATTTTGGCCGGAAGGGGAGAATCATGTGTTGGGGAGAGAATAAATGATTGACACAGAGCGAAAGACAGGCATGAAAGAAGGAAGAAAGAGGGGGAAGCAAGGCAAGACTTTATAGGGTCCCTACATATGGCAGTTAATTAGGGGAGTCCAATTATAGACCTACCACCCGCTCTCACACAAAACAAAACATGCCTTCGGATGCAGGTTTATGGTAAGCAAGTTGTGGGTGAATGTGTGTGTTTGTGTAGGGCATGCACTAATGATTTCCTGGTTAGCTTTCCAACATTTTCCCTTTACATTTAAGCTCATTTCACTAAAGGGGACTTTTTCTGTTATAAACCTCACTTTGACAGATCAGTTGTCAGAAAAAGTAGGTAAAATGTATGTGCATTATCATTAGGGTCTATGAAGTGTTAGGGGATAGTGAAACATATCTTGGTACGTCTTCACTTGACTTATGGAAAAGAGAGAGAGAGAGAGACAGACAGACAGACAGACAGAGAGAGAGAGAGAGAGAGAGAGTCACAAAGGTGTGTGTGTGTGTGTCACTGGAAAGCAACTGCCAGGTATGTAAAGTTCAGCGGGCAGAAGATGCAAACACATCTGACCACAATTGTGTGTGTGTGCTTGTGTGTGTGTGTGTGTGTGTGTGTGTGCATGGTTTGAATAGCTAGAAGAACCATGTTATACTAGCCGTCACATGAGCCTGTAGATCCCATTCCTCCGGGGAGATGTGTGTATGTATGTTTGCAGTGGATGGGGGAATTCCATTGGGACCAGACGCACAAAGTGTATAGGGGAGAACGGGGTAAGTAGGCACACTTTTTACTCTAGTGAGAATTGCTCATCACCAAAACATCTGTCAATAGCCATTTCTACATTAAATTGAAGCTTAAGGTGTTGGCTAGAAATGTGTGTCTCTTTTTTTCCAACTTATTGTAATGAAGAAGTAATTTACCATCAAAGACACTCTGACACATTGTGACAACCAACCCCATCAAGGGGTCGGTTGTCACACACTATGGGGTTGTTTGTCACAATGTTATCTTAATGGGAAAAATCTTAAAAAGAAGGCAAGGAGGCAGAACCAAATTTGAATGTTTAATTGCATTGTCAAGTTGACAAATAGGCCTACATAACGTTCTGTAGCCTTGGCAGCTGGTCTAGTTTGGGATGCACTGGGTTGTTTTGATTTTGGTGCCCTTTTTTCTTTTGCTTGCTAGCTGCCTTTTCCTGCTCTATTCTTTCCTTCTCTGGGGTGTCAGTGAGGATACAGCTTGACAATTTCTTTCGTTATTGGGTTCCTTTTCTGGCTGCAGCCTTGAGATAACATGTGACAACCAACCCCCCAAAAAATTTGACGACCAACCCCAACTTGAATTTCTTGCTAGCATCAAGGCCAACAACCATCTGACAACTAATTAGCTTGCTAACCACAATCTAAACTATAGTTTACCCTTCACACTTTCTGAGGGTAACAAGTGTTTTGTTATAAACCCATTGTGTGAAAGCCTAGAAGAAAAATACTGAGAAGCAAAATATTTTGAATTTGACATGAAAAACACAAAACATCCTCTCACCTGAAATGCAGCAGTCTAACTCCAAGGAAGTCTATGTATGTGACCTCTGATCCCAATTCTGGACCTTTTTTATATCAACATTTCAGAGCTAGCGCGCTCTGGTGGCGAGATATAACGAATGTGACATCCAACCCATGTGACAAATTACCCCGTTCTCCCCTACTGACACTGGATACGTCAAGTCAATGTACAGTCAAGAGAGAGTGAGAGTGAAGGAGGGAGAAAATGAAAACAAAGACGGATAAGAAGAATAGTACTAGCAACATAAACCGATGGCTGAAATATAATATTAAATGTGTCCACCCAAATAAACAGAATGAGAATAACAAGCCATTTAATAGAAGGAGGCACCTTATTGGCCTTATTTCTATTTGTAAACTCGTACATGGTAACTGCAGCACTTGTTTCAAACTGGAATCCATTGTACTTGCATGTAGAGTACACTGTCTATTCCAGCACTACTCTGAATGGGAAAAGAGCTAAGAGTGTTGTGGTCCATTTTCAGCCCATAGTCCACACCCAAAACCAAGCCAAATCTGGCAACCGAATCATAGCCGGTTCTACAAGACAACAATGGGGGTCCTGTTACCATGACAGCATTTGAACTAGTTATACTGTCCAACCAAAACACTGCAGGATATGTGCCTTCTGCCTCTTTTGACAATATAATGTGTCTCTTGTTGATCTTAAATATCTCAAAACATGACAGTTGAATGTTGAATATCAGAGAATTGACTTCCTAGATACTGTGGAGGCCAATTTCTGATTGGGTATCGTCCTCTTTGGTATGGCAGTATAGTCTGTTGATCTACAGTTTAATAAGTGCTGGCCGCCAATGGCAGTGGTTGGGTATCTATCCAAAAGTGTGGTAAGAATGGTTGAAATTGAGGTTGAAGATGGTGTATTTATTTTCAAACATTTAACACTTGGTTTTGTGTGTCAAAGGGGAAACATCTGTCACCACTGCTCGTTTCTACTGAATACGGCCATCTATACCGTTCTTTTTCCTATGCACTTGCCTTGGTTTGTTTGCATTGCCGTAAAAATGTTACTAAGAGGTTGCTGGCACTGCACCACTTCCATGTGGTCACTGCCCATTTTAAAATGTAAAAGTCAGTGAGGTTGAATGGAAAGTTTTTAAGGTTGGAAAGAGTGGAACACTTTCTCAAACAGACCACAGGTAAATTTGTCTGAGGAGCGTGCCGAACGTGGATGAAGTTATTTGTGTTATATCAGCTGCGGCGAAGAGTGCCATGGATTTGCAAATGACTTGCAAATGATCTGCTGCATGTGCATCCAATGGATGGCACTGTTCTCTCTGCTCTTAAGGATGGAAATTGGTCGGTTGGTTTGCGGGGTAACATCTGGGCTGTGCACTTTCTGAAGTTGGTATTGTGCTAACGTTCTGTTGTCTCACATATTTGAATCACGCAGGCAAAAGATAAACAGACACAAGCCATTACGGCTGCAGATATCTAGGCTAGGGGGCTCAGAGATCTGTTGAGTGTTGACATGTTGCGGCCTCAAGTCTCCAAATGGTAAAAAGCCTCAAGATAGTAATCCCTGCGTGAAATTGGGGTTGTACAGTTTTCCTGCCGGTTCCAGTGAGTAAACGGGTCACAAGTTCACTCATTTACAGTGTGCAGTGTTGGCGCTTTGAAGTCAAGTTTAAAGTTGAGCTGTCATCATCCCATCACTGGCGTTCATATGAAAGCATTGCAACAAGTCCCGGGCACTTCACAGCTGATTGGTGCTGCAGGATGATGTATCTTCGTTTATCAAAGCAGTTTCAAAATTTCAGTTTGGGATGCCATTTTTGAAAAGGCTAAACTCAGTGTTGCGTTTAAAGGTCTCATGATGTGGTTGGATTTCAAGCTCTCTTTCTACTCCTGACCTTTTTTTTAATTTTATTTTATTTATTTTTTTAATCTCCAATTCATCTTTCCCTCTCTCTCTCTTTTCCTCCCTCTGTTCCTTCTGTCCTTGACCCAATCCAAACATCCACCTCCACTGCTCACTCCCTTCTCCGTTAGCCGACCTTGGAGCCTAAACTCAAGGTATGTTTAGCTTATTTCCTGGGAACGGGACAAGGAGACTACTTGTTTCAGTTCAACTTTGGAGGGAAATATACTAATTTCCCTACGTGTGGTAAGATAGACTGAGCGTGTTTGGCCCAACATGAAGACTGAAAAATAGAGAAAACTGCCTGAAAGAAAGTAGAATCCTTTACAAAGCTCACTGATTAAATGTCATGTTACTGGAGAAAGTTTTTTCCGTTTCAGTCTTCATGCTAAGCTAAGCTAACCAGTCCCTGGCAACTTATTGATTGATTTCGGTTAAGAACAAAATATTTTTTTCCAATGAGATGTCTAAACAAAAAATATAACTACAGTTTTTTTTTCACTTGAGATTTGACACCTGTCTTCCTGCACATCACCTTAAGTTTGAATCATTAGCTTGCATAATGCTATTTAAGAATACTATGTATTTTCTCCTCCACTACAAAATGTATTTCTCAGTTATTAATTTTCTGGTTCCTGTTTTAAACCGGTTTTACAACCCACCAACGATTATCCCCCTTCTAAAGGCAAGCATGAATTATGTGAGTATACACACAAGATAAATAATCCTTTATGGATTGATTTTTAGTAATAATGGGTAACATTGTGTACTTTGCTCATCTTTGGTTCATTATCCCACTCTATTGACATCATTGAGACATTTTAATTGGATCAATTTATGCTAAATTGTGCTTTGAATTCATTCAGTTTCGGATGAATATTGAAATTACCCACTGCACAGTCCGTGTGTGTACATTTATGTTTGTGTTGAAACTGTGACCATTTATATATCAGCTTTGTTCGAAACAAACGGTAGAACTCTTATTTGTACCGTTTGTATGTGACCAGTGGTTATTTGTTTGTGTGCTGAATTTGTGTGAACTTGCTGTATTTCCTCTTGTTTGACGTCAATGGGAAAGTTCTGTGTCGGTTGCCGGGAAGGACTTTCTCTGTGATGATGATGATGATGCTGACATTGATGCTCATGATGTCATGTGTCCATGAGTCATCTGTCAAAACAAACAATCTGGACCATCATTATTGTTGTTTTCCGAGGATGTCTGGAAGATATGTTGGTCTGTTGGAGCAGGGTATGATCACTGTAATTACGGAACCAGTAGCTGTGTGTGTGTGTGTGTGTGTGTGTGTGTGTGTGTGTGTGTGTGTGTGTGTGTGTGTGTGTGTGTGTGTGTGTGTGTGTGTGTGTGTGTGTGTGTGTGTGTGTGTGTGTGTGTGTGTCAGCATTCACGGTATCTTGCGTACGAGCCCGTAATGATGATGCTAATGACATGTTGCTGCAGCCTCCTGTGCCATCATTATGCTGCGCATGAATGAGATCCTCATGCTGGCTAAACTCTGTGGGTTTTTCAGCATCGAAAACAGCTGTTGTTTGACACAATCAAACAAACGCACAATATCGCTGTCTGTCTTTTTGTCTGTCTGTTTACAATTCAATAATGGCCAAGCATCAAGTGTGCAGGTTCAGGAAAATATGCTATAAAAAAGCGGTAACACTTTGAAATAAGGGTACATTGATTAACTGTTAGTAAATGTTAAGTTAATGCTATTAATGGTTAGTTAATGCCTATTAAGCATTAGGTAAGTGTTAATGCTTAGTTATCTAATGCTGAGTGAAGCATAAACTAAGCTTAACATTTAGTTAATGCTTAGTGTTTTTTAAACATTTACTTAGCATTTATTAACAGTTAGGGTTTTAACTGTTAGTTAATTAAGCATTAACTAACAGTTAATTAATGTACCCTTATTGTTAAGTGTTACCAAAGTTTATTTAATATCAACAGTGGACTTCTTAGGGCCCCTCAAGGAACCTGTTGAACAAAGCAATTAGACTTAATTTAATTTCTAATTTAGGTGTGAAATTATTAGTTTTTCGAATCACACACATTGTTTAAAGGAATAGTTCAAAAAAGGTGACGGAAATAGTTCTGGAACTTTGCATGCATTTTTTATATAGAACTGGGCAAAGGTCACTCGTCCAGGTTGGCTTAGCTCAAAACACTGGTAGTCATGGGGAGCAGGTCAAAAGATAAACTTTACAACATCGCTAAACGTTACCTGATTGCTTGTTGGGACTTGTTTATTTACCACGGTATGTTGCGCTCTATATTTCGAATGTTATTCTATGTCATTAAAATGAAATACATACTGTAAGGAAAACAGGAAGTGCCTGTGACGGTCATGTATGTATTTAATTCTAAAATGACATAACTTGTTAAAATAAAGAGCACTACATGCGTGACGAATAAACAAGTCCCTACAGGCAAACAGGAGCGTTTAGTGTCGTAAAGTTTATCCGTTGACCTGCTTCCAAAAATTTGAACTATTCCTTTATGTGCTCAAATGGACTTTTCATACAAACAGTGTCTCATATTTTTTCTTCTAACTTGGGCTATATTTATGTTGTAATATCACTTCAAACTAACCCCAATTTAGTTTGTTCTGGTTCAACCCCAACAAAACAAAGTAGCCCTGTCCTCCACTTCACTGTAGAACTAAGTTACTGTTACTGTAGTTACATTCCCTTTTTCATTCTACAGTGCTGTTGAGCACAGGGCAGCCACAACCAATGACAAGCTATAGCTAACAAACCTGTAAAGCAGCTGCATTTTGCAGAGTCAGCACAGCATCAATTAATCCATCCACAGTTTCAAATGACAAAATACTTCCTCACATCACTTCTCAGAAACTCTGTGTATACAACATGATAGGAGAACAGGGCGTACAATGACTCAGGTGGACAGTGCTTTCGTTCTACTTGAATACAAGGCATGGCCCTTTCATGCTAATACAATGAATCTTTAAATCCAACAGATCATTACCGTTTTAATCACACCTTAAACGGCATCTTCAAAAGTACATTAGCTTAATTGTAGCAACATGGCAACAATGCTAAAAAGTAGTCAGACCGGTCCTGAGCTTTCAGACGATCATAATGAAGAGAAATGAATGTAAATGCTAACACCTACATCAGGACACTGGTGCAATCAACCCTCACTGTTGGAAGTCCACAGTCCAGTTTGACCTACTGTATTTTATTGTCACTCGCATAGGTTTCCTTTGCAATGAGGGATCCTATATAGCAATCAAATGACTTTTGATTGGACAGGGTCGTCTAAAACTGTGGAAATAAGACCCAAGCTGAAATAAACCAAATGTATTCCTTAGGGAGCATTAAGTTAGCTGTCTACTTGATATGAAATTACAGCTCATGTTCACCTTTTATTGCGTGTGCTCGTCATTCTAAAGTGTTTACTTTCTTTGTCGTCTAGGAGCCCAACAGCGGACACCCCACCCTGGTCACCCTGAAAGTGGACCCAGATGGATTCTTCCTCTACTGGACTGGAGGGTCCAACCTGGTGAGACACACATGCACACACACACACACACACGCACACACGCACACACACACACACGCACACACACACTGGTTGGTTGGTTGGTTTCAAAGTAGGCAAAAAATAGAACAGCATTGACCATCTCACAAAAAGCACTCACAAAAGCAGCCACGATGAAAAACAAATTGGCCCCTCCAAACAACACCACAATGGATTTTTAATGCACCAGGGCCAATATTACACTTTCCTTTTGTTTACTTGAACAAAGTTCCAACCCTCCTTCTTCCGGCTATTTCAGCCATTCTTTCTTTCGTAACCGTTGTTGAGTCTCACATTGTGGTTTTATGCAGTCCATTAGTTCAGCCAAAATGGCTTTTTATCAATTTGTCTTGTTGGCCTCATCTTCTCCTCTGTCCCTCCTTCTACTATACCATGTCTTTGTGGTCTCCATGCTTGTAGACCTTCATCTCTTTCATTTCATCCATTTGTACTTCCCAACAACAACTGCCCCGCACCCCTCCGTATATTTGGTGGTTGTGCTTAAGCCATTAGTTTAGTTATATTTTATTTATTTATATCTTTTTTTTCCTCCATTTGGCTGACATCATTAACCAGGACAAATGGGCTGTGAGTCAACAGGATGTGAGGGGTGTTGAGAGTTTTATTGTGGTTATGTAGTGCAGATGTATAATAAAAAAATGTTTGTGTTTGAATATGAATTTAACTATCAAATTAGGAGATAGTCATCTTAAGAAATTGTAAAATATTTTCATAAACACATCCCATATGCACCTATATTTTCCTCTTTAGCATCCTGTCTATGTATCCATCTGTCCATCTACTATAAACAGTATGTGTATGTATCTGTGATGTTGGCCTGGTCAGAACATTTTGTGAGCCATCTCGGATCGAATAACATTTCTGCTCAATTGAATTAACCCCCCACAAATCTCTTGTTTTCCTCCTCCCTCCCTCTCTCTCTCTCTCTCACACACACACACACTACACACACACACACACACACACACACACACACACACACACACACACACTGTCCCTCTTTTTATTCCTGGCCGTCTATTTATCCAAAAGGCATTCGTGGAATTACCTGTTGATAGCCAGTATTATCACTGCGTTGTGTCTTCAAGTGTGTGTGTGTGTGTGTGTGTGTGTGTGTGTGTGTGTATAAATATCTGGGCCAGAGAACACATCATCCTGTGTGTCTGCACGTGTGGTCGCATGTGTTCGCACAATCACATAACGGACAGACCCTTTGAATACTCAATTCTATCTACATACGCACTTGTGTGTGTATGTACTGTGTGTGTGTGTGTGATATTAAGATAATGGGCCATGTGTCGCCTGCGGTGTTACTGTGACACTATTTAGCGGAGAGGCAGAGCATTACATCTTTTTCATTGCGGTGATGATGAAACCACTCTACACGCTGACTGCTGACTGCAAACACTCTCATGAAAGACGGCACAACTTGAAAGTAGAGTTTGTTCAGATGTCACGTCACATGTGGTATACTATAGGCCTATGGGGAAACTAAGACTGCATATAGATTAATAAGGCAGGACCCAGAACCTCTGTAGAAATGTACGTGTAATAGGCCTAAGCCTTAAGCTGACTGTGATATGCTTGATCACTTGTCTCCAGTCAGGCATATCATTACTTTTCATTCTGCCGTGTCAGATCTTATCGTGAAACTAAAACAATAGCCGAGTCAATGCGACGTCAAGCTCCCTCCCTGGACATGCTCCTAATAAAAACAGTGCCAGGGTCTGCTCATTTGCCTGGACGTGCCGCAATGTTTGGCTATTCCTTCATGACTGACTTGCATACCACGTTTTTTTCTTAATCTCTGTGAATGTTGGCGTGACTAAATTGGATTGTGGTCGCTATTCTTACTTCAGTAGAGGGAATGCTGCTCGCTGTTGGCCTCTGCCTCTTTAAAAAAGAAATATGCCTCAGAACATCCAGGCAACCCTGGCCAATCATATAGAAATATTCACACATGTAGAACCAAGGTCAGACAGTAATCATCCTATTTCATTTATAAAACATCTTTATGTGTGTGTATTTTTTTTGCAGTCATTGCTGAGTTGATTTATAAGATCACTAGTTGGTTAAACCTTGTGGTCAGTGCTGTACCATTTGTTTCTTCAGCTTTTCTGCGTATGAAGTTTCTGCGGCGAGGTGACGCATCCCTAACTCTGGCTTAGAGAATGTAGAAAAAGAGAAACGTGCCCCAAATGAAGGTTCCCTGCATTGTTCCGAGGTGAACAGAAGCCCTCAATGTGAATATATGGATGTGTGCTGCAGTGTGGTTTTGCAGAAGTCATATTTCAAAGTGAATGGCGAGTGACTTCAGTAATCCCACAGTGAAACTTCCAGCCTGCGTGGTGTCTTTTTTCTCCCAGGAGATTTCTGAGCGGAGCTGAAAAGAAAAAGAGGACATGGCAGCAACACAGATATCCAGCTATTCTTAATGAGAACACTTAATACGCTTTCGCACAGATGACAAGGGTATTCTGGATGGAACTCATTTCTCTGAATAGAGGGACCCAAAAATATTTGAACTCCTGGGCAGTTTCTATTTTTTTTGCTGCTCTGCTTTTATTACTTTTTTTTTGATGTCAAGCGATAGAAGTTAGTTTTTTCAGCTGACGGCGTCTGCATTTCAGGAATCTCACGCTCACTTTAGTAGCCTAATAAATGCATATAAAAGCTCAGCCATGTGAATTATTTGACTTTCACACACTCTGTATCGCCCCCCCCCCCCCCAATATGTAACTACAGTTATAGAGCAAACCGCTAACCACTGTTTTGATGAGGTAATGTAAGAGTATGAGACAATGCATATTACAAGTCATTTCCACCACTGCAATTCAGTGTAACTTTAGAAATAATAACGCTATTAAATTAAAATCAAATAAAGTCCTGTCACATCTGCACTGTATCAAGCCAGCTGTGATTGGACAAGCCCTGTCAAGAGGCGGGTTTGTAATGGGGAAACGGAAGAAGAAGATGAAGCACATAAACACCATGCCACTTCTCTCTCTTGCTCCATCCATCATCTATCATTACTCTCTCTCTATTTCTATCTCTCTGACTTTATTTGGCTTTCACACTTGTTTTACGACATTTTCCTCTTTTAATCTGGTTTAGATCACTCCCTTTCTTCCTCTCTTTTGTATATCCAGCGGGATACGTATGTGGCCTTGCACCTTTCCCCCAGGTATCCCTCCTCTTCCCATCCTCCCTCTGTTCACTCATCCATCTGTTTCGTGTCACTTCCTGCTCAGGCCTCGCTTTGTTTAACATGTTCCTTTAAATAACTCCACACTTAGTCATATCTTTCATTTGTCTCTGTCTGTCTCCTGTCATCTTTTCTTTGGAACGGCATTCACCCTTCTTTTCTTGAGAATATTATTCTTCCTGTTTGACCAGTGTGCGTATGTGTGTGTTTTCATCATCCAAAATTTCCCATAAGGCTTGAGTCAGTGGTGATAACAACCAACTGTTGCTGACAGATAGACACACACACACACACACACACACACACACACACACACACACACACACACACACACACACACACACACACACACACACACACACACACACACACACACACACACACACACACACACACACACACACACACACACACACACACACACACACACACACACACACCTGTCCTAAAAATCAGCATTTTACCAATTGGGAACATGGTAAAAGCCTTCCCCTATGCACTGGTCTTAAGTTAAACACACACACACACACACACACACACACACACAGCAGCTTCGCAGAGAATTGAGCGAGATCCAACCCGCCATGCATTAGTATGGACTGTTTTTCTTTCTCTTTCACTCACTCACTCACTCACTGTCCTTTTTTGTTTCTGTCGTTCCATTCCAGACTCTTTCAGTCTCTCCACGTTTTGAACATTGAGATAAAGTCGCCATCAACATGACCAGTAAAACATACTTGCTTGAAAACGTTCCCAGTTGTCCAACCTAGGCGCAGCAACAACTCTTGTGATTTATATTTGCTGATATTCCTTGGGTGTTCCGTTCTGCCGGCATAAATCATGCAGGGTACACAGGGGTCGAATTTAGTAAAAACATTTCAAAGTAACAACAGCGGGACTCAGTAGCATAACATACAGGCCTCGCCAAGTCTTAGTGTAACATGTTTGATGCTGTTTGATGTAGCACTTAGGAGAGATAAACCCCTCGGCTGTTAATTCATGCAGTTAGAAGACCGAATTTCTTCCAAGAGGTCGCTTTCATTAAAACAGTACATATTTCACCACCAGATCGACACTGTTCATGTGGTTCAGAATATAGACGTGTTTTAAAACGGCATGAATTCATTTGATAAAGGAGTTTCATTTTTAAACTGCCTTGAAAAATTCCATCATTGTAGACAAGAACGTGCAGTCTTTTATTTTGTTCAACAGTGAAACCATGGGATTCAACCTGTTGGAAGCAATTCAATAATCTCTCTCACGCCTTGCGGTATCCAGTTTGGGAACCAGTTTTCCAGTACACTTCCTCTGGGCTTGGGTTGGGTGGAGTGTGGCTGAGGGCTAAGAGCTGAGTGCAAAGTGCATGCCAGTGGCTAAGGGGTTACACAAGAGCCACGTCCCAAGTCCACACATCTGTTCCAGGCAGCATACGCTAGCAGCAGCCTCCTGCTAATCCAGCTGCGTGAGTCCCTCTTCTGTTGTCTAGCCAAATTGGACTTTACCATTGAAACCAAAGGTTGTGGTTAGAGACAGATGGATTAGAGGGGCTGATAGAGAGGTGGAGAAAAATAGAGCTGTCAATCATTTGGCATGTACAAGTCTAGCTGAAATAATAGAGCAAAACGTTTGTTGATTTGTTCCTTTGGTGGTGACCGCAGCTGTATTTATTAGCTACAGTGGAGTCCAGTGATGACAGAGAGTCAAAGTTGAACCTCTCCTGCAACAATGTCCACTTCGGGGAAGCGTTTCTTATGGATGTGTCTTGAATACCTCCATGCCTTTCGGGTTGCAGAAAATAGACACATGCTGAAAGTGTTTGGTGGGTTTAAGTGATTCAGTTGGTTTTGAAGAAGAACAGCACAGTGTTATGCCTGTGCCAAACAGGGCTAACCAGACAGGGTATCATTCATGGCACCTTTTTCTTCCCTGTTTAAGAACATTTCTGCAATTGTTTTCCACAGACATAGACAACTTGTCAAATACACTGTAGTTTCCAATAAAAGAACAGACCTATTTTGATTTAGTGCTTTCGGGCTGATCCCAGAGCAGTGTAGCCTGTTTTACTTTGCATTCTCACTTCTGCTGTTAGATCTTGCCCCTGTTTCTTTGCTGCTAATCCACCTACAATGTGTCTCCCTCCCCCTCCTCTCTAGCTCCCTGTGTGTCTCAGGCCGGCTGGTAGCTGTCACACACCAGCCAGAAGTTGTTCCTCTAATATAAACTGAAGGATGACATTTCCTCCCTCTCTGCTCTGCGTCTATCTTCTTACTCTTTGTCTCCGCCTCTCTCCTCTTCAAATTCAAAATAGCTTTATTGGTATGACTTTTGTAGAAAAGGCTATTGTCGAAGCATTACAGATATTATGAGTAATAAGAAATGAGAACAATGAGAACATTCCCATTTCTCAGGATTTTAAACAATATACCTATAATAGTAATAAATACAAAGAATTTTGTACACGAAATAGTACATTTGACTGAATACAGGTAACACATTTATAATACAATTTAGATAATGGTAATACAAATGATAAGACAACTAAAATTAATTCAGTTATCTTAAAAGAAAAGCTATGATATGATTCTCTTTCACCTCCATCCCATTTCTTCCCGCCCCTCCCTCTGCTCCCTTCTTCTTCCTCTCCTCCTCCTCGATATCTTTTCTCACATGGTCCCATCCTTCCCAGAGTTATTGCGCCTTCATTTCTTGCAACAACACTTGTAATCTCCTTCATATTCCCTGTCTTGGCGTGGGAATGTGGGCAGGAAGTTACTCAGACGGGGAGATGATGGGGGTTGTGGGGAATTTGGTTGCCCCCTCTTTTCCCCCCTTCTCCTCCTCCTCCTTCTGCTTCTCCCACTCCTCATCCACACTTCCCATTTTCTGGGAATTCCTCTCTCTCTCTCTCTCTCCTTTTGTCCTTCCTTCTTTCGTTTTTCAGCTTGTGTCCAAATAGCACCTTTAGACTTTTGACCCTGTACCAATTGAGCCTTTAATGGGGGTGGAATTAGCGCAGGTTAACCACACACACTTAACTCAGGGTCAGGCTTTTACCTGGGATGGGAGTTGGACACACCTGGTAGGCTTTTTCAGTGCCATTACATAGGATTTGAACCGTGTCATTCGAATATGAGCAGAAGTCTGCTTCATTACTGTGTGAGTGTTCTGGGTTTTAAATAGGGGCCCAACAAGGATTATATCATTTCCGGTAATCTTACATTCATTTCTTTTTGATTAACTGATTTGTTTGTTTAAAGGAAAAAGGCTTTTGGGGAAAAAGGCTTCCTTTTTTCCTGAGAAGATCTATACCACTTTAAGACATGACGCATGAGAGGGCAAGCAGCTAGCCCCTATATGTCCAAAGGTTTTCTAAATGTCCTAATGCTAGTCCAATTACCCGTTATATCTCTTTTGTTAAATCTGTACAAAATAACAAAGGCGAAAAATTTGTGGTTTTTCAGTGGGTAATGTTCCACTATTTCTTGGCACAGTGACTTCCGAGGTGGATTTTGTTACCATTGGACGGAACCAGAGTAGCCGTTTTTCCCCCGTTTGTAGTCTTCATGCAAAACTAAGGTGATGGGCAGCTGGCAGCAGCTTCTTATTTACTGTACAGACATAAGAGAAGTATTCATTTTCTCATTCAACTCGCAGCAGGAAAGCAAGTGTGCATAATTCCCATATACCACCAACTGATCCTTTTATGGATAAAATGTCAGTAGACGTTTTGGAATTTTCTCATTTTGTCCAACCATGGCAGCAAACCTTCACATTTTGGAGGCTTTAACCAGAAAATCTATATCATTTGTACTTCATAGCCAAACAATGTATTGATTATCAATATTGTGATAATAATTTTTTTTTGCTATTGAATTATTAAAGGTGCACTATGCAATTTCAGGGGAGGGGGTATTTGCTTACATTCACAGAGCCTGAAGTTGCTTTACAAAACTTATTTTTCTCAACATATAATTCTTATTGAATAATTATATTTCATATACCATGAAACAAAACTAAACTTTTTTGAGACACCTGGAACAAACTTAAGACTATAACATGTTTGTAAGAAAAAACTATGGGCACTGCACTGCTGCTGTAAACAATGACAGTGAAACAGTACATTTTCAGGAAGCTTTCTAACTTCAAACAGTAGTCCAGGGATCACATTTGCCTGTGAGGACAGTTTGTTTATCAGTTATGACAATATGCTTTAGAAAATGTTCACTTCTCTGACACACCCAAAGTTAAATATTTCACTTTTAATTTTTTTTTAAATTATCATTTGCAGTAGATCCCTGCATTCTGTTGATTCACCAGAACCAGTCCCTACTGAACTGGTAGTACTTGGTGTGTGATCGCCAGGCTCTGAAGTTTGGTGTGTGTGTGTGTGTGTTTGTGTGTGTGTGTGTGTGTGTGTGTGTGTGTGTGTGTGTGTGTGTGTGTGTGTGTGTGTGTGTGTGTGTGTGTGTGTGTGTGTGTGTGTGTGTGTGTGTGTGTGTGTGTGTGTGTGTGTGTGTGTGTGTGTGTGTGTGTGTGTGTGATAAGCTGAATTCTTGTAGAACGATTGTTGGCAGGTATAAGTAGAGATCTAATAGAGATTATCTCTCTGGCTGAAGTCAAACATCCACAAGGAATTAACTCGGAGCGAGGGGTTTACATAACACACAGACTGGAGGCCATTTCTTTGACAGACACACACACACACACACACACACACACACACACACACACACACACACACACACACACACACACACACACACAGGGAGCGGTTAGCAGGGGAAGTTCAGTGTGTCAGTCGATAATGTGACAGCTTCCTCCGTCCTCTGGTTTCTCTACTTGCGCTTGGTCACATATTTCATTTTCTGTTGACATTATCTCTCAGTGCACATGGCAGATCAGTCTTAATTTTCACTCTCTATATCACACAGGCACACACACACACACGAACACACACACACATGTGTCAAACACAGATGCACACACACACACACACACACACACACACACACACACACACACACACACACACAGACGCAGCATAGACACACACACACACACACACACACACACAGACGCAGCATAGACAATCACTTCTTTACTGTATGAAGAACTGAGAAACGACATGGTATCGAATCCATTGTCTTAGCAGATGCTTCCGCCAAAATGTATGTTTCCATGTTATTAACTCCATAGGGCCTTGCTAATCTCTCTGACGCTAATGAAACTGCTGCATTGTGTGTATACAAGCGGTTTAGGGTTATAAACATAAGAGGTTGATTCTGGTTTGTAACAACTTGAATCATGCTGTACTTTCATAGTTTAAGACAGGGGTGTCCAAACTTTTTTCACTGAGGGCCACATACAGAAAAATCTACGAAGGGCCGGGCCACTTTGCAAAAATAACACATTTATCAGGACATGTAGCTGCTCTGATGTTTAGTTTCATAGTGTCTTTGTAAATTGTAATCCTTCTTCACGGCAACACTTTCCTTGTACATTAAACAGACACATTCCCCCTCTTGTTTATATGCCAATGATACACCCAGTGTTTTCTGCCTTTGCGTCCAATGTCCAGCACGGTGAAAATAGTATCCAGCCGAGGTCCCGATCCTCCTAGGGGGGTCTGGGGGTATGTCCCCCCGGGAGATTTTTTAAAGTGAAATGCATGAATCTGGTGCACTTTGAGAGGGAAATTAAGAGGCTAAATCTGAAGAATTTTGTATGAAAAAAAAATGGAGACACTGTGTCAGATGAATTAGAAGCTATTGGAGAAGGACACATTTAAAATAAAATATTATGCAGGTTCCTCTGGGATGGGCTTGTTGCTCTTTTTCTTTTATGGGACATATTCCTCTGTAATATAATGAGTGCATTTAAATGATTTGAAAATTAAAAGCGCCATATTACATTATATTTTTAAAATGTGCCACGGGCCAATCAATCAGTGTTTGACACCCCTGCACTAGTGGGTTAACTGAGAAATGCAAAAAAAAAAAAAAAAAAAAAATTATTTTTTTCAAAGGGCCATATTACATTATATTTTTAAAATCGGCCGCGGGCCAATAAAAAGCGGGCCGTAGTTTGGACACCCCTGGTTTAAGACATTGTTTCTAGCAAATAAATTGAGAATGTGGAACAACAATCTTCTCTACTCGGTGTATTTATGGAGTAGTGTGTTTGCAGCTTCCAGCCTTAAGCTAAGCTTATTGTTTTCTTGAAGAATGACTTCTCATCGAATTCTCTGTAAGATAGTGAATAATTATATAATATATATGTATTCCCAAAGTGTTGAACTATTCCTTTCAAACACACACACTTGCATCAACTCTCTTATTGTCCTGGCCGGTTTTGTGTGTGTGTGTGTGTCTGTGTGTGTGAGGGTATCGTTGTGGGCTGCGGCTTACACATGTGGGTTTCACTGATATATGTGTGTTTTGTTTTTGGTGAAAGTTGTATGATTACTACAACTGTTTTTGTTAAGTGTGTGTGTGTGTGTGTGTGTGTGTGTGTGTGTGCCCGTGTGCACACGTAGTGCAGTTCTGCCTGTATTTATTTATGCTCCCAGACATTTTGGTTGTTTATGTGTGTTCATTTTATTGATATTCAGCACTTTTCCTCTCATAAATGATGATGTTTTTCCTCCCTTGTACAATACGGACCATATTCCTATTTCCGTTTCTTTTCTTTCCTCTTTCCATCTTCCCAGCACTCCTTTTTTTTCTTTTCTTCTTCTTGTCTCTGTAGATTCTAGTATTTCACCCATTACAAATCACTCTAGATAAGTCGTCTGATGGCTAATTGGCTAAAATGTTAACCCTCTCTTCATTTTCAGCCTCTATGGACCACAGAAATATGAAACGACGAAATATGGACAGACAGATAGAGAGAGAGAGAAACAGATGAGGGCGGGAGCGATAGTGGAGGAGTGGTAGAAAAGAGAGAGTGCGATCTCATTGATATACACAAAGGGGAGATATTACGTGGTGACACAGACAGTTATGGAGCTGTCCGATGCTTCGCAGGGGTATCGAGTGTCCCCCTGCTTCTCTTTCTCGAAACACCTTGCCAACTCTCCCATCCCGACCATAAAACAGCTCCAAGCTCTTTGTTCTTCTTCTCCCTATGTTTCTCAGTCCTTTAAAGTCTTCTGCTTCTCCTCTCCTCTGCACTGATTGGCCAGCTGGGTGGCAGCCAAGTGGCAGAGGGTGGAGACTGTGTGTGTGTGTGTGTTCAGGAGGATCAGTTTCCCATATGCCGTCACCGTGTGCCATTTGATAGCAGTAGTGATTGGTCATTGGAGACATATTTAGCCGCGGCGATCTTTAGCACACACGCTGGCTGGCGCGTCACAGGAAAAGGGAGTGGCGCTCTTTTATTGTTCGCCTTGCTCTTTCATATTTTTCTAATCTTAAGAAAGGTATTGGAGGAGGGTGGCTGGCAGGGTAGGAGGTAGGCAAGAGGGGAAGTGAAAAGTTAATCAAAGAAATGCAGGAAGGAAGAGAGTGAAGTGAAGTAGGACCTAATCAAATCAAATCACATTAAAAGTTACTGTACTTGTGTGTGTTTAGCGCCTAAATATAGACCATTTCATGCATCAAAACTACGTAACTGCAGTCCAGTCCAATAACGGAATACCCTGTAAGATACTGTATACTGTGTAAGAAAATAGATTTTTAATTCAAACAGTTGTTCTCATTTTTTGCAATACACTTTGCTTTCTTGCAGAACTTTCAGCGTTGGCATGCTGGTTAGCATAAAAGATCAAAGTAAAACTAAAGTCAATAATTAAGACTTATATGCTGCTCTATTTCTTTCTCCCACTTTAAAGAGAGAGCATTGCTCTTTTGTTTGACAGTATTAAAAGAATGATCTAATCCAAGACATCAACAGCGCTGGTTTTGGTACGCTTTGTTGGAGCCACAGAGGGAGGCTGAGTGTGTTTCAGACTCAATAGACCAGAATGCATTGCAGCAGCACATTTTGTATCTCAACTCCACCATTCTGTGCTGAGAACCACCTGTGCGTGTAATCAGCCGCTGAGTGCAACAATTTCACAACATTCTCCAGAAGTGGCAAGGGACTCTTGAAAATGTAGGCAATCACCAACTGAGACAGGAGCACACGAGGGAAAGTTGTTCAGTCCACCGAAAAACAGTGAATTATAGTAAACTCTGTCAGTTTATGACAGCATGACTCCTGGAATACTCTCTCCCCGACTCATTGGGAGCAGTTCTGAGCCTGCAGCTGAGTCTGCAGTTATAAACGGAGTGAGCTATGTTTGGGCTTAGCACCGTGAGTTGACTGGAGGAGCGCTACAGCTGCCACGACAAGCTAAATATTACACACTTAAACGCACAGATACACACACGCTAACTGAGCAGAAGGCCAGAATATGTTAGGAATGTGTTCCTGGGGATGAACGACCTTCACACACATGCACTCTCACATAAACAACGTCACATTCTCACACTTCTCTGATAACATGCTGACACATTCATACTGTTCTTGAGTGAAGACTGTCACGCATATAATTTGCGCTGGCCTACAAGCTCTTTCCACAATCCACATGCACACACCCACACACACACTCCCATACACCGTCTGTTGCTCAACAGATTGGGATGTTTTACATGTCGGGACCTGCATGTCGATGATGTGCCTGCCTGTATATTGCTGGGAGTGTGTGTATGTCTGTTAGAGTGTGTGTGTGTGTGTGTGTGTGTGTGTGTGTGTTTCATTTTAAATGTTCTCACTAACCAGTGAGACAATGTTAACTGTCAAGGACACACATGCACACAAGCGGCAGACAAAGTTGTAGTCTCATTACTGTGGTCTCCAAGGAGTCACCATGGCAATGGCAGAATGAAACCACGGCCTGTGGGAGAGTGTGTGTGTGTGTGTGTGTGTGTGTGTGTGTGTGTGTGTGTGTGTGTGTGTGTGTGTGTGTGTGTGTGTGTGTGTGTGTGTGTGTGTGTGTGTGTGTGTGTGTGTGTGTGTGTGTGTGTGTGTGTGTGTGTGTGTGTGTGTGTGTGTGTGTGTGTGTGTGTGTGTGTGTGTCCTACAGACCCAGAAGTGGTTTATTCTCCCAGGAAAAAAGTTATTCTCCACAGGCCAATTAGAGGACAAAGTTGGAAAGAGAGTTTAATCCGATTGGTCCATCACTGCTGACCTTTATTGACCACAGCCAATCCCCGGGGAGCAGCTGGGTGATGACCTCATAGCCAGGGTGAAGTAATGAAAGAAGGAATGGGTACTTGAGCCCAGGATTGTGAATTTATGAGTTTGTCTTTGTTGTTATTTTTGGAAAGGAAATCTGGGTAAAACATGGATGTAACGAGGGCAGGCAGACGATTAACAAACGGTGACATATCCAGACAAGGAATTACAGGAAGAGAGACGTAAACATTATTTTTTTTTCTCTCATTAAAGAAATGGAGAAAAATGTGAATGTGTCCTGAAAAGCAGGAAATGACACAAAGAAGGTGCACAGAGATGGAGAGAAAGATGGTGAGGAAAACAAGATGTCAGATGAGTGACATTTAATGAAGTAAGCCTGGGGAATAAGTGCAGAGCTAAACAAATATTTACAGCGGGTGTTTATGGCTGGTTTTATGACCACACTCCACCTCTGGTCCATCCCTACCATTTTCGTCCTGTGCTTCGTTTCCACTTCCAGACCACACTATATTTGCCTGCTGTTATCTAGCACAGCTGTTGTGTGTGTGTGTGTGTGTGTGTGTGTGTGTCTGTCTTGCTCCTTTGCATGCATGCATGCACGCACAGCGTCTGTCATGCAAATCTACCGTAATAATATCTGTCCGAGATATCTGCGAGTGCAAAGTTCTGCGAAAGTTCACTCAAAATATCGTCTACCTCTCTCTGTCTCTCCGTTTTCCCCTGTCTCACACAAACACACAGTGTTCATGTGTCAGTGGTTATGTTTTACGTCTAGAGAAGCAGGAGAGTCTGATTAGGTTTAATGGAAGGAGGAGAAAGCCTAGACGGAGCATAAGCTTTTAGCCTGAATAATAACACAGGCCCTTTTTATTCATATATGCTTTTCATTTTTTCCCCCCATCTATGCCAGAAACACACCTTTTCTGCGTGATGATTCTTACATTAATTGCAAACAGCAGAAACTAATTTTTGGGTGTGTATATAACTACAGGCAGAACTGGGCCTAGCAGACACGCGGGCACACACACACACACACACACACACACACACACACACACACACACACACACACACACACACACACACACACACACACACACACACACACACACACACACACACACACACACCATCTATGTTGAATGTGTTAACATTATAACATCAAAGTACAGGTGAGGCTTGGTCAAATGTTTAACCAATGATGCTGGGACATGGGAAGTTTAAAGATCACAAAAATAATTATAATTCTTTGGTAAGGGGAAATAAGGGTCCATGCCAAATATCATCTTCTCAACAAGGGACTGACTGACACCTGTCTGTCTTTTAGGAGGTGGAGCTTCTGGACATGAGCACCATCAGGGACACCCGGACAGGGAAGTACGCCAAACAGCCCAAGGTAGGTTTTACGTGTGTGTGTGTGTGTGTGTGTGTGTGTGTGTGTGTGTGTGTGTGTGTGTGTGTGTGTGTGTGTGTGTGTGTGTGTGTGTGTGTGTGTGTGTGTGTGTGTGTGTGTGTGTGTGTGTGTGTGTGTGTGTGTGTGTGTGTGTGTGTGTGTGTGTGTGTGTGTGTGGCTGAGCATCAGTGTGTCAAGGATGAAGAGAAAGAAGCAGTCACCTGCTGCTGTTGACAACTAGACCATAATTGTGGTACTTACAGTAAGTGTGACTGTCACCCAAAGGTGTGTGTGTGTGTGTATGTCCACTGCATGTGTGCGCTCCCTCTCTCAGCTGATGGTGCAAAGGTGACGGCTCGCTAATGAGCCTGCTGACAGATGGACCGTCAGACACAGGAAGTGATATAAGCAGTGACTGTTGGCGAGGAAGTCATTGTGTAAGAGGGCTGACAGAGACGCTCGTAGGAAAGCTAGGCGTTAGCAGTCTGAACATATGGATGTGTTGACATAGTGCCGGTTCGTGGATCAAATTGGTCAAAAGATAACAATAGACAGTTTGCTGTTTTCAGGCACTGGTAGGTTCATAACAGCATTTTACATGATTGCTTTACTTCCAATCTGTAATAAAAGTAAAGGAACACAGCAATTTGGTTCTGCTTTCAATCAGTATGTTTCTGCAATAAAGCGGCCTCAGCCCTGATGCAATGAAAAACCGCACTCTCCGGAGTGTTATTTAGCTACAGCGTGACATTTGGGGGTGTTGTATAAATAGTGAATTTTATGGCTGTTACAGTATGTGGCAATAAAATTGGCCTTTAAGGGGCTGCTGAGTAATGGCAAAATGTGGCATCCACAAACAAAA
Source organism: Hyperoplus lanceolatus (assembly GCA_026929865.2). Classification (NCBI taxonomy): domain Eukaryota; kingdom Metazoa; phylum Chordata; class Actinopteri; order Uranoscopiformes; family Ammodytidae; genus Hyperoplus; species Hyperoplus lanceolatus. The sequence goes on along the minus strand of CM049417.1, from coordinate 8,812,032 downwards.
TGACGATAATCAAAACATCCTATCAGAGTGGTTTAAATGCTTAAAGGGCCAGTTCACGCAAAAGTACACCAAAACCCAACCTCACTTATATCTAATAGCATCGAGCTATGCATGTAGCTGTGGTTTGGTTTCCCAGCTTCTGAGATACTTGTCTCTGAGAAAAAACGGACAATTGCGAGATCTGTGCATTATCTTCAGGAAAGAGTTTTTTTTTTATCAATGTGGGTGAACTGATCCTTTTAAACTTCTAGGTTGCCACTTAATTCTAATGTACATCCTCGTGTACCGCTTTGGCAGTGTTTTTTTCTCCATAAACACTCACCCCAGTTAATTTATGGATTGAAAGAGAGATGCGATGTAGAGAGTGCATAATTGATGGAGAGACACTGAGCGTTAGAGAGAAAGAGAGTTGGTGGCGGAGAAAAGAGTGGAGTCTCTGGACCACATGCATCACATTTAACTGTTCTCAGGAGACACAGAGATGGACAAGGAGCGGGAAGGAGTCAAACCAGTGTTGTGGTTAATATAGTGCATGTGTGTCATGTTTCCATTCAATGTAAGGAAAAGTTTGAAAGTTTAAAAGTGTTTGTTTGGTAAGATGGCCTAGACTCTAGAGGAACAGTGGCCGACCAGTAACCATGTTTGTAAAACTAGTGGAGGCTGGTATTACATCTATGGGGCCCACCATCTCTACCATTGTGTCTGTGAGCAAGGCACTTAACCCCAAACTGTTCCAGGGGCGGCGTGCTGTACTATGGCTGAGCCTGCGCTCTGAGCACCTCCGAAGTGTGGTAACTTGAGAGGGGAGATGTAAAAAGATCAATTTCAATTGAGCCTTGTGTAAATTGACTAATAAAGATAACTTTACTTAACTTAACTGTGTGTGTGTGTGTGTGTGTGTGTGTGTGTGTGTGTGTGTGTGTGTGTGTGTGTGTGTGTGTGTGTGTGTGTGTGTGTGTGTGTGTGTGTGTGTGTGTGTGTGTGTGTCTATTTCAGGACACCAAGTTGCGGGAGGTGCTTGGCTTCGGGAAAGGAGACAACGTTGAAGGGAAATCGGTGACCGTCGTCCACAGCAACGACCTGGTCAATATCTCCTATCTCAACTTCCAGGCTATGCAGGAAGATATCGCCAAGGTAACCATGGAAACCGCCACCACTGCCAACATCATCCCTTGCTTTACATTTTTCCCTCCTTTTCCCCCCCAATCTCCTTCTTTCTTTCCCCGGGGCCATGTGTTGATTACTCCAGTTTACGATGTTGAGATAGAGGCATGTGCTTTGGCGTGTTTAGGAGTTGTAAAGAGGGATGATTTCCTTCTAGGCAAACAGACAAACAGCCCTGTTTTATCATCTCCGTCTGTGTGTGTGTGTGTGTGTGTGTTTCCAGATTTGGACGGATGAACTGTTCACTTTGGCCACAAACATCCTTTCCCAGAACGCGTCCCGGAACACCTTCCTACAAAAAGCGTAAGAAGTTGTCCTATGTCCATGTGAGGCCAGTGTAGACATGAGGTCATAGTTGTCTTAAAGCCTCTCTCTCTCTCTCTCTCTCTCTCTCTGCCTGTCTCTCTATCTGTTTCAGGTACACTAAGTTGAAGTTGCAGGTGAATCAGGACGGGAAGATCCCTGTGAAGAAGTGAGAAACGCCCACATCCACCTCTCTTTAAACTCTATACAGAAATGTTGAACTCCTGTGCTCTCCACTTCTTCTTTCCTTTCCTCTTCTCTGTCTCTCTCTTCCACTTTCTATCTCGTATCCTCTTTGGTTAACCTTCAGTTTATCTGTGCTCACCATTGCTATTTTGCACCCATCCCCTATAAAGGTGGAGTCAGTGATTCTGGAGAATGCTTGTTGTCAAAATCAGAGAATATCTCCTCACGACCTATCTGTACTGTGTGTGTGCTGAACAATAATCCAGTGTTGCTAAAAGGCCTAGGCTCTGTAAACGAAACATGTTGCTTGCTATGGTGGGCCTTCTTTGTTTACATACCAGTTTGTAGAGCCTAGCTTATTTCAGCGCACAGCACACACAGTACGGACAGGTAGCGGATCGCGAGGAGATATTCACTGTCACTCACATCTGACTCTGCTTTCTACTTTAAACAGTGAAGGATTCTGTCAATTCTAATCAAGTTAAGAGAAGTGACTGTTATCTCTCCAACCCCTCTGTCGTTCAGTGTTCTCAAGATGTTCTCAGATAAGAAGAGAGTAGAGACGGCTCTGGAGCAGTGTGGCCTGGTCAACAACAGGGTAATAATCATCAGACGCCCTCACCGGCCACAGGGCCACTCAAGATCTGTCTTTTCCATTGTATTGCTTCATACATGATAATAGTTCTAGCTCTAACTCTAGTCTCTCCCCCTTGGGTGTTGCATAGCATTCTTTGCATGCCTTTTTTTGCCTGCAATGTAAGGAAGGGAAAGGTGGGGGGTGTAGGCCTATAGTAGTGAAGCCTTCAAATTATTACTTTAAATTGTATCCCCCCAAAAGAAATCACTTTGTAGTCAAACTGTTCACTGTTCACGTTGCACGGTCAAATCATGGCTTCATTCATTCTTTCACACCCACACACAGTCCAATGAATGATTCACCCATCTTACCTATCTAGTGTTGTCAAAACCTCCGCTCCTATTTGCAGTGTTAGCTAGCATAGGTGCTCTGGTTTGATACATCAAAACAATGATCTTTGTGTGTGTCTTAGTCAGTGCAATGGCCAGTGCAATCTGTCCTAGTGATCAGTTTGGAGTCACAAGACATTCTTTTCGAACAGCAGTCCAGATTGTGCCAACTCGCACAGTGTCTATTGCTGCACTCTGGGGCCTCCTGTTGGTCAAATAGAGAAGCACACAGAGTGGGTGCAGGTGGCGGTCACTTGGTGCTTTTGTTCATTTATTCTCGGCCCACAGAGATGACTCCATAATTTAGCGGGTTTGTCTGTTAGAGGCATATAGCTACTTACAGACTAGACTGTTCACAGGATCAAAGTGTCAGAAACCACCTAACCAGTCCTTTCTCTTTTTGTCCCTATCTTTCCTCACAATCCTCTTCCAGGCCGAGGGACTGAAGCCAGATGATTTCACGTGGGAGGCCTTCCTCAAGTTTCTGGACAGCCTCTGTATCCGGCCTGAGATACAAAGCATCTTTGAGGAGAGGTATGTGACGCCTAACAAACCATGTGCTGCCATTGCGCTTGTGTTCCCTTTCCCATTTTTTTTTTCAGAATAAAATATCAAATCCTAAATCCTGTATGTAGCGATGCCCTGGTGATATTTTCTGGCATTCTCGCTAACCTGTCCCCTCTGTGGCACCACACGCACGCACGCACGCACGCACACACACACACACACACACACACACACACACACACACACACACACACACACACACACACACACACACACACACACACACACACACACACACACACACACACACACACACACACACACACTATTATCTATGCAGTGGCTCCAAGAGAAAGCCCTTCATCTCTCTGGACCAGTTGATGGACTTCATAAACCACCGTCAGAGAGACTCCCGTCTGAACGAGGTGTTGTACCCTCCACTGAAGAGAGAGCAGGTCAGACAGATCATGGAGAAATATGAGACCAACACCAGCCAACTGGATAGAGGTCAGTGACTTTATGACCCAGATTAATTTTTTATTTTTCAGATATTTTCTAGATATCAAGGGTTCAGTGAGTGTTCTGTTTGCTATAGAAGGGTTTATCAGCTGCAGCATAGAATGGAAGGTCTATAGATATGATCCATCTCCTTGACTTTTATTGTAGCACTGTGTTTGGCCTCGGTAAAACATCCAAGATTTTGAATCAAATCAAATTAATTTTATTTACATATCCCAATATCACAAATAGCCATCTCAGTCCATACACATTACACAATGTGATACCCTCTGCCCTTACACTAAGCTCGCTTGAAAAAACGTCCCCTACATGTTTTGCTCTTTGTCCATGATCTGTTGATAAACAGTACAGAACGTATGGGGGAGGAGGGGGAGTGGAAACAGAGCTTTGGCTAAGGACGCTGAAGCAAAAATCTGAAAGATGATCCCACATCCAGCCCACGGGGTTCAGAATCTCTGGTGTCTCTCCTCAAAGACAAGCTTTTTGCTCTTTGGCTGCTGTTTACTGCTGAAGAATGCATCGTCAATTTTCCAGTACTTGCCCTTTAAATAAAATGAATTATTCTGATTGCCACGAGCGGATGGATGCTGGTCCGTACATTTAAAATGCTTGTCAATAAATAATTTTGTCTGTTTTATAATAGGTCAACACTACAGTATATGTCTCTGTGTCTCTCTCTTAGACCAGATCAGCTTGCAGGCTTTCACTAGGTATCTGGGAGGAGAGGAGAACAGCATCGTGCCCTCTGAGAGACTGGACATCATCGACGACATGAACCAACCGCTGTCCCACTACTTCATCAACTCCTCACACAACACGTACCTCACAAGTAAACTCTCTCACACACACACACACACACACACACACACACACACACACACACACACACACACACACACACACACACACACACACACACACACACACACACACACACACACCCACACACCTATTGCCTTGTTGTAGTATCAAACGTCATAGTGTACCCTTTGAATCTGAAACCACCCTTTACCCTTTGTGTGTGTGTGCATGCAGTGGGCCAGTTGACTGGTCCCTCATCAGTAGAGATGTACAGACAGGTGCTGCTGACAGGCTGTCGCTGTGTGGAGCTGGACTGCTGGAAAGGCCGGCCGCAAGACGAGGAGCCTTACATCACACACGGCTTTACCATGACCACTGAGATCCCCTTTAAGGTGCACTTTGACAGTCATGTGTTATAATATTTGGTTGGCATAGACAATAACTCAGGATTATCCCCTCGTCTAGTCTTTATTAAAACACCTTGGTTGGGTTGAGTTACAGCACTCACTCTTGTGACTTTTACCGTACAGTGTTTTTACAAGGGTGTGAAATGTTCATGTGTGTTTTTCCCTTTCATAAATGTCCTTTCCCCCCCAACTGTATTTGTGCCCGGCAGCGTATAAAAGTGATTCAAAAAATCGCCACTCCATTAAAGTTTTTACACCCGCGCACAACAACCATCGTACTTACGGCATTAAGGCTACGAGGTCCACTTTTTTAAATGTACTTGAGGGGTTAATTGAATTGGTATGTACATGTTTTAAAGAGCTGAAAAGCTTAGGTCTTAGTTCTCCTCCTCCCAGCTGTAAAAAAATAAATAAAAAACGTTAAAGGAAACTTGGACCTCCTTAACCTTGGCCTGTTCCGTGCTGTTTGGTCAGCAAATTCTGTGTGCAGCGGATTCAGAAATGCTAAATATGGAGGAGGCAGCAACTGCAGACATTTTTCACCAACAGAATAATGCACAACTCTTTTACAGCAAAAAGCAAAAATCAGTATTTTTGGGGGTTTAATTGAAATAATTATATTTGCACCCTCTATTACAGAAATGCTCCACTTAGTGAAAAAGGCAAAGAAAACGGAGCTTATCTTAACATTCTCATTCTTTCCCTGACTGTAGGAAGTGATTGAGGCGATAGCAGAGAGCGCTTTCAAGACCTCACCGTACCCACTCATCCTGTCCTTTGAAAACCATGTGGATTCGTAAGTATAGCGTTAAGTTTGAATATTAAAGCCTTTTTATTGGAATAAGCAGAACCTGAGCTGTCCCTCTTGTTCACTCAGGGCCAAGCAGCAGGCAAAGATGGCAGAGTACTGCAGGACAATCTTTGGAGACGCCCTGCTCATTGATCCACTGGAGAAATATCCGGTAAGACTGATCTCCAATCAGATCTGACATGCACTTTTAATATGCAGAATTTTTCTATAGTCTTCTATAATTCTGTTTCAGGGTCTGCTTACAGGCTGCAATACATTCATGCTGAATGGTGTCTCACTGCTCTACGTCAAGGAAAATTAACAATACACTAAAGTCCTTTCGCCTCGCAGTGACGGTGTTAGACAACTTACAGACCATCAAATATTATCAAACAGAGTGGGATATGCCCATCAGCTCATGATCAGTTTGTGGTAAAACCCAATTTGTGATGCCCCTCTTTTGACCAAATAAACTTCTCTCTCTCTTTTCCCTCCGACTCTGCATACAAAAAATCAATAAACAAAACCCAGCTTGAACTGCAGGAATGAATGATGTTTTAACACTGTAAAGTGGCTCCGACTGATTTCAGGGCCTGTAAATATGAAACGGCGTGTTTGTCCCTGTGACTCCTGTGACATTGAAGCATTCGATCTGGATCAGACCTTGTGTCTGCCAGTCCACTGATCCACTATGAGCCTATTCAGGGCGCCTCACGATCACTATCTCTGAAGAACAAGCCAGTCCTTTCAGACATACTTTACATTTTGATACATTTTTCTCACGAAGATCATACACAGTATAACAAAGTATTCTATTTAGATGGAACCTATATAAAGCTGAAGAATCAGTAAAGAAATATAGCAAAGAACAACCAGAAAAATTTAAATAAAATAAAAAAATAATTACTACCTACAATAGGTGCTTCAGTCAGTGTGTCATTTCTTTAATTTTTTGTTTGATCAAGTTTACCCACCATGTATAAATATTAAAACCATTGCTAATCTAGCAACAAGTCTAGCTCCTTGAACCTGCTTTTTCCTAAATGTTTGGGTCTTGCCTGAGTTTACAGTTGTTGTTTCTATTGCGTGTGCTTCTAGCTGGACCCAGGTCAGCCGTTGCCCTCGCCTCAGGAGATGCTGGGGAAGATCCTCATTAAGAACAAGAAGAAGCACCACCACCACCGACCCTCTAGTGGAGGAAGCATCATCCGCAGAGAGACCGAGGATCAGCCCTCACCCAACCACGGTGAGCGCAGAAAAACCAATGTGTCAGGTTTACATGGTAGTTAAGTAGCTACAGTAGCTTGTCTAGTTGTGTTAATGGGCCAAAATCAGCTTCTGCATCTCAAAAGAATTTGTCAATGAAAAGTAATTTTTGGACGTAATTTAATTCAAAAAGTGAAACTTTCGTATAATCTAGATTCATTACACATAAAGTGAAATTCATTTTTCACTTTATCTTTTTTCATTTCAGAAGGTCGACATTTCTGTAATATAAATCCTTTTTTTTGACTGGTTTTATGCAATGTTCTTATACTGTGAGATACTGGATTGTCTATTCCAACAGCTGTAAGCCGTAACATCAAAATGTAATCAAAAGGAAGGCCTGACATATTTCACTTTTAATGAATCTGGAATAAAGTTTCACTTTTTGAATTAACTTTTCAATGAAATAAAAAAAAGTTAGATTCACTTGTAGATCTCAAGGTTCCACATTGAAGCCAATAGTTTGCTCTTCTGTGCACAGATTGTCCTTTATCTGAGAGTGAGAGTGGTCAGATCCTGTCCAACGGTGAGGAGATGATGGCTCAGAGGATGATCAAAGACCTGGAGCCTCGCAAGTCTATAGGTGGGTTAAAGGTGCACTATGCAGTTCCAGGGGATGGGGCATTTGTATACATCTGCAGAGCGTGCAGTTAGTTTACAAAACCTCTTTTCTCTGCATGTAACTCTTTGTATTGAATAATTCTATCCTCATAAAATGCAAGTTATTCTGAGTGAACCTGAAACGGAACGTAAGACTAGAATAATGGTTGTACACAAAACTGTGGGCCCCGCTCTGCTCTTACAACAACCGTGAAACAGTGACTTTTAAAGAAGGCTTTCTCACTTCAAACAGTGTTCCATGGATCCAATTTTTTTGTGAGGAAAGTGCATTCATTTATATAAGAATGTCACACCCAAAGTATCATAGTGCACCTTTTAAGGAAGTATGTGTTGAATGATCAGAAAGGGTGCCAATGTGGTGTTAATTTTGCATAAATGCTTTTGTTGACGTCCTACCAGGAGGAGAGGCAGAGAGCGAAGAGGATGAGGAGGACGAGCACGCGACAGAGCTGAAGAAGCCAAACTCAGATGAGGTAAGAGAGAGAGAGACAGCGGTTGGTTAGCGGGAAACTGGCGGAGCGTGTGATTGGCTGATATATGGATTAATGGTCTCTGTCTCCCCTCAGGGTACGGCCAGCAGTGAGGTCAACGCCACTGAGGAGATGTCTACTCTGGTCAACTACATTGAACCCGTCAAGTTCAAGACCTTCGAGGTGGCAAACAGTAAGTGTGTGTTAGAGAGAGAGATAAAGAGAGAGTGTGTGTGTGTGTGTGAGAGAGGTGGTCGAGACTCGTTAGTTCCAACTCCCAAGCACCTCTGCTAGCTAATTCACCTTTTTTTGGATAAAAGGTGGAGTAATTCTGGAGAATGCTTTTTGTCAAAATCAGTGAATCTCTCCTCAAGATCCGCCTCCTGTGCGTTCTCTGTGTGTGTGCGCTAAAAAAAAGGTGTTAACACACAGCCAGGCCTGTTGCTTGGTACGATGGGAACCCTTTGTTTACATACCAGTTTATAGAGTCTAGGCTGTGTATTGACCATTAGCACCAGGTATTTTTTTCAGGGCACACTAGGTTCGGACAGGTTTGTGGATCGGTAGGAAATATTCCCTGATTTTGAAAAAAGTGATTTCGACAACAAGCGTTCAAGAATCACAGAATCCTTTTTGTGCTAGAAAAAATCTGGAGGTAAATTAGCGAAGTGGCTACTTGGTGCCAACTCTGCTAGTTCCCTTCACACATTGAGATTATACATTTTGTGTTTTCTACTAATAACTCGCTTATAATTAGGCATTAAAAACATTGTTTTAAAACCATAATGCCCATTTGTATACAGAGGAGCCGGCTGTTATGGTTAATGTGCCTTTGACATTGGCCGTTATTAGGGTTTACATGAGTGAATGCATATACTCAGTCATTTAAAAATTTTGACTTTGTACCCTGAAAATTTTTATCTTGCAAAAAAAATAATAGGGGAAGGTGGGGTGATTTGTGCGTTTTGGAAGTTGCAAAACCCCTTGTTTCTAGAAAACCGTGGAAGAAATTGGAAATGTGACCACATATTTAAGAAGAGCCATCCATTTGACTCATCCTGTAAAGAAGGGAGACACAAGGAATAAGATATAAGCACATTTAAGCTCAAAAAACTGTGTTTTGCCTTTCAAAGTAAAATTTCCATGATCAAGGTTTTTTGATTATTGTGTCTGAACAATTATAGACACGTTTGAAAACATTTGACACATGTTTTAGTGCTTTGGTATGCTACACTTTGAGTCTATATAGTTAGCACAATGTCAACCCTAAATTGCTGCATCATGCCTATTATCCAAAATTCTGGGGATGGGGTGATTTGTGCGCAAGGGCCTGGGTGAGTTATAAGTAAGTAAGTAAGTAAAATGTATTTATAAAAGCACATTTATGACAGTTTGCACTGTCCAAAGTGCTGTACATAGTGCATTCAGTAGGTAAACAATGAAGGTACAATAACAATAACCAAAATAAAAGACGTAAAGCCCATACATCCACATAAACACAGATAGTAGTGCAGAGGTAAGATAGTTAATGGGTAGGAAACACCAGGGTGTACATATGGGTTTTGAGCCTTGATTTAAAGGCAGAAATGTAGGGGGAATCACATTTGTCAGGTGGCAGTTGGTTCCACAAGCACGGAGCAACTAGTGCAAAGTACATTTCTGAGAGTTGTGCCAGTGGCATGGCTGTATACGCTGGTCACCAAAAGAAAGTGATTGTCTACAGTAGCTCAGAAGAGAGTGACATCTCAATTCCACTTAACGACACCACTGATGAGAGTTCAGATGGCCAGAAAGATGATGATGGTGACTTTGTCATTGTGACACAATGACGCACAAATCACCCCACGTAGTGGGGTGATTTGTGCGTCAAGACAACTTTTTTTCCGAAAGCTATATTTCTTAAACAGTTTATTCCAGATCCAAAGTTTTTATTGCCAGGGATGCACAACATCCTCAAATATATGTACATATTTGAGTTGGAGACATAACTGTCAAGGCCTCACTTTAAAATCACTTTGAGTAAAAAGTTGCACAAATCACCCCACCTTCCCCTAATAATCACAGAATCCACCTTTTTAAAGAGATCCTATTATACTACTTTTCTGGTCTTAATTTCTTGTTAAAATCTGCTATAGAGCAACCTGACACGAATCACATCACAAAAAACTATGTAGATTTTCGGGACACTCTTCCTCTTACCCTAGAGAGCACAGCAGTCTCTCTCTACACACTGCTTTGAGCTTCTCCGCCCCTCCCCCCCTGCTGCAAACCCCAATCTGTTGTGATTGGTTACCTTCCTTCCAGCAGCAGGAGATTTTCAGGAAGGTGGGGGCATGCAGCCGGAGCTTGTCTGAGCAGCATTACCATACATGGAAACATGACAGAAACTACCCGGAAATTTTAACAAGTTGTGTCTCGACCGGCTGCCATAGTGTTTAGTGCTCTGCATAGCCACCCCAGACGGTCAGCAGGGAATACGTCGAAATGCATGTACGTAATTATTTGATACTCTAGTATGGTTAAACATGACTATAAATCATTATAACAACATTTACAGGTCAAAAAAGTCGAAAAGTATCATAGGTCCTCTTTAATGAGTCCTGTCATACATATATTATCTTGATTAGTTACTGTACCTGTGTCGACCCTGTTTTTTTCTCTTTATTTTCTCACTTATTTTATGTCTTATACGTTTCCGTCACCAGAGAGGAGGAAGTTCTTTGAGATGTCGTCCTTCGTGGAAACCAAAGGCATGGACACCCTGAAAAGCTCCCCTATTGAGTTTGTCGAGTATCCTTGAACACATGAGCGTCTTTTGAGGAAAACCGTTAATGTGTGGGGGAATAGACTTCGGTGTGGTCAAATGCCTCTTTTATGGTTGAAAAAAAAAACTTAAAATGTATAAAAAAAAAGTTGATATAAGGAAAAAGATGTTTTGCCTTTTTATCTGCTGAAATTTCAAATAGTCAATGCAAAATGTACAGTCCTGCTTGCAGAGTTTGTCTCTTAACAGCACCTCGAGGTACAACAAGAATCAGCTGAGCCGGATCTACCCCAAAGGAACCAGGGTGGACAGCTCCAACTACATGCCTCAGCTCTTCTGGAATGTGGGCTGCCAGATGGTGGCGCTAAACTTCCAGACCCTCGGTAAGCACTGTTATATCTGCCCCACCTGGCCTGTGAAGTATCCACAGAACCTCTTATAACTTTTATACCATTCACCATGTTACTCTTTTCCACTTGTTCCACTAATCGGACACCATTTGGTTATTATAGTGCTAATTTATCATCTAAAATTCATTCATTGTTTTTAAAAATGCCTTTCCCTCTCCACCAGACCTCCCAATGCAGCTGAACATGGGTGTGTTCGAGTACAACGGAGGCAGCGGCTACCTGCTCAAACCGGAATTCATGAGGAGGACGGACAAACACTTCGACCCCTTTACAGAAAACATAGTGGACGGGATAGTCGCCAATACTGTCAAAATAAGGGTAAGGACATATAAAAATATGACATTGTTTGAACCTTGAAGGTCTTTATAAGAAACGTTTGACAACAATATGTATATGTGTAACCCAACCATCCAATCAGGTGATCTCAGGCCAGTTCCTGACTGATAAGAAGGTGGGCGTGTACGTGGAGGTGGACATGTTTGGACTTCCTGCTGACACCAAGAGGAAGTACAGGACCAAAACCTCCAACGGGAACTCACTGGACCCTGTGTGGGATGACGATATGTTTGTGTTTAATAAGGTAATATTAAAGCTATAGTGAGTAACTATAGTGCGTAACTTTTTCCATATAAACAAATTTCGGTTACATTCAAGCCATTGCCAAAATGAGTTGACAGGAAGTTGATTAAGCCTATCAGTTCTCCAAAATTCTCTCTGTATTTCTCAGTATGGCAGGGTTTACAAACAACCGACAGTTGTTGATTCTGCCGCTAAGAAATAACCCGGTGTTACACCGGGTTATTGGTGTATACCAGAAGGTATAGACTCCATGTGCGATCACCAGGGGCGCCGACAGTGTTGTTGTAATTACTGGAATTCCTCATTGGGGCGACAGAAGTTACGCACTACAACTTTAAAATCTTTCTCTCATCATTTGTTGAGTCTGATGGGCCCTCTGTATGTCTCCCATGGCACCAACACTCTCACCTCTTCTTGCAGGTCATCCTCCCCACCCTGGCCTCTCTCAGGATAGCGGTGATTGAGGAAAATGGAAAGTTTATCGGACACAGGATCCTTCCAGTTTCGGCCATTAGACCTGGTCAGCTCTCACAAACACACTATTTTAATGTGCTGCTGTACATTTAACTGTCCTAGCACCATTGGGTGTTAGTAGTCATTTATTTCCTTTCCTTCCTTGTAGGCTACCACTATATTAACCTGAAGAATGAGCTCAATCAGCCGCTCCTGCTACCCTCTCTGCTGGTTTACACTGAAGCCCAGGACTATATCCCCAATGAGCACCAGGGTAAGAGCAAGGCTGACTTTAAACTTACCGGAAACGTGGGGAATACCATTTACTTTCAGCTGACAGTGTTGACTTTAATAAGACTTATTGATATGACACTCTCATGCCTGTACTCAAATATGAAGCTTCAGTCAGATTAGTTTACTTTGGCATAAAAACTGGAAAGAATAGAGGGGGAAATGGATACTCTCTATGTCTGCTCTGTCCAAAGGTAACACAATCCACCTTCCAGTATATAGCTCATTTTGTATCCACTTTGTTGGCTCTGTACAAAATCACAAGTGTTGGTTATCTGTGAGTTAATGTAATACATGAAAACCAATGCTGGTATAAAATCCCCAGTAAAAATGTATTTTAGAAATCTGTTTTGCTAATGTTCTAGAATATATGAACCTCTGGATTTCCGTCATATTGAAGCACTTTATCATCGTTTTTTGTTGTTTGTGTGTGTGTGTTCTCAGAGTACGCAGAGGCCCTGACCAACCCCATCAAGCACCTCAGCCAGATGCACAAGAGAGAGACACAGCTGGCTGTTCTCATAGAGGACAACAGTGAGGTAGGACACATCTGTGTGCTGAATAATAACAAATAACTTCAGAAACAGGGGAGGTCGAAACATGTTTCCGGATGGTAGAACCCTAACACACGCCCCACACTCTCATGAAAATATCTGTGCTAAATTATAGTCAACAGAAAGTTACTAACGGTGTGATAGGCCAACTCTGAATTGCTCAGTTGCATGTGTCTGTTGCTCTTGTCCAGCCCTGCCCTAATCAGCCCAAAGAGGGAGACTGCAGGAGAGTGAGTGACGCCATGCCAGCAGTTGGACAGCCCACCTCCCCGTTCCACCCCCTCCCCCCTGCTCATTCGATGAGGACATCATTAAATTACCTGCGCCAGGTAGAGACAACCACTACTGATACATACGTCTAAATGTCTACAAGTGTCACACGCTGTCATTTATCTGTGCGTGTCCTCACTTTTCCTAAATGAATATGTGATCACACTTTCAAGCCACTAGAGGCACTGTTTATCTACTTTACATTGCCAATACTGTATCAGGCACAATGAGCTATGTGTTAAAAAAAAAAAAAAAAAAAAATTATAATGTTATTCAGTATAGCATCAGATGCTAGGTGTAATTCATTGTGCCGGTCCCTTTACAATTTAACAGCACAGAAAACAATGGGCTAACTCTCGTCACCTGTTTTGGTCTGCTGCACCTTCGTTAGGGCAGGAGAATAATGGACCTTCTGAGGCAAATGGAGATTTGTGATATTGGCCTATAGAAAACAAAATAAAATATATAAATAAAAAACTGATTTGAACTGGTGTCAGTCTGCCTACCTCCCATGTGTATTTGCATCAGTCTGACATTAGTGAACGCATTATGTCCATCTTTGTGTCCTCACTGTAAACAAGATATGTTCCCCTCTTTCCGGGCAATTTCAACCAATAAAGTAATATTTTATTACTGCTCAGTAAAAACCACGCACCTACCACAGAGTCAACTTCTCATTAATACACAATTTAGAAATTGTATTTTCTTTCCATTACAAGTGATAGCCATATGCCCTGTTTTGTTAATTACACTGGGCACAATCATTTTTACAGCTGTTTGTGTCATTTCCCCATCATACATTTCACACATACTGTCTGTGTGCTTCTTCTCCCGTATTTTGTGTAGCCCAAAGTCCTAAGGAAGACTTCATAGCCACCGTTTTGGCAGGTAAGACCATTCCAGCCCGTTCATTCCCACACAGAAATGAGCGAAATCATCTGTGTGTCACAGCATATCTGTAGATCATTATTTATTGGCTACTATTTAAGTTGTACAGGCCTAGGAGTGGCTTTTTGTTACCAAGTCATACAATGTAAATTACATTTGCGATTGGCCCCAATTCTGTGTGTGTGTGTGTGTGTGTGTGTGTGTGTGTGTGTGTGTGTGTGTGTGTGTGTGTGTGTGTGTGTGTGTGTGTGTGTGTGTGTGTGTGTGTGTGTGTGTGTGTGTGTGTGTGTGTGTGTGTGTGTGTGTGTGTGTGTGTGTGTGTGTGTGTGTGTGTGTGTGTGTGTGTGTGCGTGCCTCCTCAGACATCCAGGTCCAGTCTATAGAGGAGCTGAAGCAACAGAAGAACTATCTGAAGCTGCTAAAGAAACACAGCAAAGAAATCAAAGAGCTGCGCAAGAAACACCTTAAGAAGGTATACACACACACAGAATGGAAACACTCATATGTCCAATTTGAGCAGCTATATGTGGGTCCGCTATATTGGCACTAGATGCAGCAAAATCCCTCCCTTTTGCCTGTGCTGCTGCATAACAAATGACCTTTTCTGCTCATGTGTGTGTTTTGAAGGTGTGGAATGCGAGCAAGGAGCAGAAGAGTCGGAGCAGTGAGAATCTATCGGACACCAAGAGGAAGCGTAGTCAGATCGAGAAACACCTCAGACGTAGCATCAAGAAAAAGTAAGGATGGATGGATGGAGTTTATGTGGTGGCTGAGGGCAGAACGGTGGAGAATATCTCAAGTCCCAGTTAATGATGATAGAATATCAACCTATATTATAAAATATCTGGATGGATTTTGGATGTTATGGATGGGTGAATATCGGTGTGTTAATGCAACCATTAATGCACTGATATTCATCCATCCAGTAAGAAACAAGTTAAACATACAGAACAGAGTAAAGGACAATTAGTTAATACGAGACCTTAAAAAGCAAACATAAAGAAAAACTACAAATTCATGGCTTTTAAGATTCATATAAAAGGACAAAGGTCCTCCAAGAGACATAAACCAATAACAGGATTGTTAAAATACGTGTTCGTTTTTTGGAAATATGGGAGGCAAAAATAAAGAATGAAATGGAGAAAAGTTTCCAAGTTATCAGAGGAGGTTTAATGAACTGATATCACAGAACAGGTTATGCAGCCTCTCGGGACAGGCAAAGACAAAAAAGTGAAGACCCCTCTCTACAGCCAGGCTTTTTAGCCTCCCTAAACAAAGGGCAATGATTGGTTTTTATTGCTGTCATCTGGTTTCTGGGATCATCCTCTTCCACATCTCTGGACGTCCTCTGCTGAACTTTACTGACCGGGCTAGCTTCCCAGCCTGATAAGAGTGTTTACAACTTGCTTGACCAGCAAGGCTTTTGTCTTAGCAGGCCTCAGGAATGTTGCTATCTATGGGAGAATCAGGTTAAGTTTTATAGCTGTTTCACCTCTTCGTTTCCCCAGCACCAAAAAATGTTGAGTGAGAACATTTACTAAAGTCAAATGTGTAAAATAAACAACTTGTTTAAATTGATTATATATTGGTAAATGCATATTAATGGGGGGGGGGCATAATATCACAAATTAGAGTTTATTTTTTCTAACACCAACTTCAGGACCTGAAAAACAAAGGGAGAGACCCTCTCTCCCTGTTATACTTTCAGCTGACTAAACCTGACCTCGTTGAGTATTCAGTTTTGTGTGTGCGTTCTTTGTCCACAGTGAGCCACACGAGTTGGTGCAGCGTGAATTGACTGCGTTGGATCAGGAGATAGAGAAGCAGACAGTGCAGCTGAGGGAGTGGCAGATGGAAGAGCTGCTGAAGCTCCGGCAGAGCCTTCACTCACTGGAAAAAGACAGGCACCAAGCACACCTGAAAGAGGTAAGGACACACAAACACAGTCTGTAGCACTGGAATGCACTGTAATCCCTCCTATCAAGTCTTAAATATACATCATCATTGGCTTCATAAATCTTCATAGTGATTTGCTGACAAGTTGTCATCTGTTGCATGTTTTTTTTAGTCCTTCCAGAAGTTAAAGGAGACAGGATCTGAATGCCAAGCTGCTCAGCTGAAGAAGATGAAGGAGACTTGTGAAAAGTAAGTGTATCCCTATCACCTCACACGGCAGATTAAAATACCCATAGGCCGCTGTCAGGGTGACTTTTTGGCTCTACCTTTAGTTTAAATACTGTTTGAATGAAGTGGCCTTTTTGCCCCTTTTAACCCCCTTCTGGCTTTGAGTCCTCAATGTTGGATTCAACTCAAACATTACGTTAAAAAAAATAAAAATAACATTTACAAAAATGTTGAATGTCTTTGTGGTACGGAGGACATTACCTGCCATAAGTATAAATAAATAAATGAATGAATAAATGAATAAATACATGAATAAATAAATACATGAATAATCAAATGTCATTTACTTATTTCCACATGTATTTATTTATTGTGGGGGTGTAACGTTTGTATGTTATGTTGTCTGTAGGGAGAAGAAGGAACTGCAAAGGATTCTGGACAGGAAGCGACAGAACAGCATCAGTGAAGCCAAGACCCACGACAAAGACAAGGCTGAAACGTAATGAACCTGTCTGTTGAGAGCCGTCTGTTGGATATTTGGGCACTCAGGATTTTATTGTGAATCACACTTTGTTTGTTTTTTTTTTGTTTTTTTTCTCACTCTATTTCTTTATCTCTCTCTCTCTCTCTCTCTCTCTCTCTCTCTCTCTCTCTCTCTCTCTCTCTCTCTGTGTAGGGAACTGAATGAGATCAACAGGAAACACATTCAAGATTCTGTCACCTTAATACGCAGGGTAAGCTCCTCCACTTGAAGCACACACACTCTTATCTCTCCAACCGTCCTTGAGAATAGCAAGTAAGCTACTTGATAGGATTTTTTTCTGCCGTTGTCATCAGCTTTTTTCACTCCTCTCACACATCTTTTAACCTACTAATCCTAACCAATTGACCCTTCTTTCTTTTCGTCCTCCCTTCTTTCTTCTCTCTCCAAGCTGGAGGAGGCTCAGACAAGGAGACAGGACAAGCTGATGCTGAGGCAGCGTGAGGTTCTGCAACACATAGACGAGGAACTTCCAATGGTGAGATTTAAAAACACACACACATACCAGGCTCACACACACATTAAAGTCATTTAACCCCGGGTTAATCTTTCTGATATGTATTTAATGTAATTTCTCACGACTGACAGACAATAACATTTTAAAAACATATCTTACTTTATCTTATTAAACAGCAGAGGCAATAAGGTTGTACTTGCTCTTTCTGTCACAATTAAGCAACCAACTAGACACCTGAAGCAACAGTCATATCAAGTCAGACTAAATAGCGAGATAGCAAGTTTACGCACTGATTACGCATTTTTCATTTCATCTCCCATTGATGTAATAGATAGGCAACAGCTACCCTGGCTCTGTCTAAAGTTTGTTTGCTTAATGTGTACCTAAACAGAAATGTAATAATTGTCATAGTGGTTTTAAAGTCTCCTGGCTGTCATACACAAAAAAAGGTTTCTGTTTCTGTATGGATTAAACTAAAACAAAATAAATGGTATGAATGAGTGTGCCTCAGAGGTGTTAGTAGAGGTATTTTAAATGCACAGAAATGAGTGAGTGTTTCAAGTGGAGACTGGAATCAATCTTTGCATCTAACGCTCGGCAACAAGGCCACAAATTCCCCCGAATCTCAAAATATTAGCCTACTTTAACACTTAAATACATTGAATATATTTTCCCAATTTTTATTTTTTTTCTCCAGCTGCAGTGTCAGCTGGACAGGGAACTGCAGGAGGAGTATCGGCGACTACCGGAGGAGATCCGTGAGCACCTTCACTTGGAGCTGCAGAGTAAAGGTCTGCGACAGGACGCCCTCTTCTCTCCCTTATCTAATAACAGCAGCCCCAGCTCTGGCTCCGGCTCCGGCCCGCCTTCTAACTGCTCCACGCCCTCTTTCCCCTCCACGCCCAATCGCTGCGCCTTGAACTGCAGGAGCATTGACAATAGCACCGCCTCATTGGCTGATTCCACTTCCTCCTCAACCACTCCCGTCCTATCGGAGGCCGAGATGTCCTTCAGTTAAAAAAATTCTTATTTGTGTAAAAAGGAAAATACATGCATTCAACTTGGGGTCTATAATGATTATAATGTGGGATAGTATTGACATTAATTATAACTAATTTTATTAATTTTTTTTTAAATACAGACTGTTTATGTTCTTGTCTACAGAGGTATATTATTTTTTAAGTTGCTGTTTTTGTCAGATGACACATCATGCCTTTTGTTGGCAGATTTGATAAGAATCATAACCAAACTTTTATTTTTATTTTTACATTTTCTTGTTTATTTGTCCTTTTAATGTCATGTGCTTTCAAACTCTTTTCTTAGCATCGCTCCCATTTTTTCGCCGGTCAGTAAGCTTTTGCTGTGGTTGTCAGACCACAGGCCTTGCTCTACGTTCACACTGTTTGTGCGTCAAGCAGTGTAGACAGAGTTAGAAAACGGCTGACTAATTCTATCCAAAAATTCTTTATTTTTATTTTTTTATTATTTTGTATCAAATTTTGACCAATGAAATCGCTTCCTAAAAGGCCTCGTGTCCCAAATGTAGATGAGGAAGCGTTTAAAAGGCAGCGTATTGAGAAAACAAACACAAAGGGAAAGGGGCCTGCATTTTTATTCAGTTATTTTAAAAGATTTTTTTTTAAAAGAAAAAAAGTTTGGAAGTTGTAATGGCTGTAGCTGACCAGCTAGCGGTGCTGCAGCCTTGACTGTGATATTTGAATGGATGGTTTGAGCTTTCCCAGATTATCCTATTCTACCAACTCTGACATGCAATCAAGTACACACCTGTCTCAGCGGGATTTTTAAGCATTATTGGTCCGGATGAAGTCTGTGGCCTTTAACCTTCAATCAACATCTGTGTGTGCGGGTTGTGGGCGCTTGTGTGTTAATCTCTTGATGAGACATCTGCTTTTGGGGACAGTAATACTAAATGGAAAAAGCCTGCTCAGGGTGTGTGTATGTGTCTCCATGTGTATTGGTACAGTGACTATGCCACTTTTTTTAGCCTGGAGAGTGACATCATATTAATGCTAAAACAGCAACACTAGTCTCCAGATGATGACTTAAAGCTGCACTTTGACATTAACTGCACTCACCAAATCAAACGCATGAGGGGATTCCTACCCCTTCTTAATTGAAACACTGTAGATTTGCTCAGTCGGTAAGTTATTTTTGTCTGAGTGTTTAGATAATGTGGTAAGAAGTCCTGTCACAGCTCACCACTTAGGCAAAAACTTTTACTGCAGGGCTGCATTAAGTCTCTGTAATGCCTCAAAATGTAAAGAGTTACCTCTTTTATTTTAATGAGGGGCTATCAAGTGTCGCTATGAAAAAAAAGGAGTTCACTTCTCTTGTTCCTAGAATTGTAAGTGGACGTAGGAACAACTTAGGTAAAATGTATTTCAGGGTGATTATGCCCTTTTAAAGTATATCCCACACAGCTCCCTCAGTTAGATATACCTTTCAAGCCAAATACTGATTGTGAGGGATTGTGGTGCACAAACTAAATGGTACTTTTAAGTTTAAAGTTCATGTGCTTTGTTAAAAGCTCCCTGGCTCCTTATTGCAGGAGACTTTTTTTTCCATCCATCAAAGTTATTTTTTTTATCTTTCTTGACTTGTCCACTATGAGGGGTAAAATGATGGCACTCTGTGTACATGTATTTCTGTGTATATCTTTTAAATTTTTACGTGAATTTTACTACTGACCACAAGTGCTGAGGAGTGATGGAGGTCAGGAGAGGCCAAGGAAGGTGGAAGGGAGAAAATGAGGGTGAATGTAAGTTGAACTTTTCTCTCCAAAGACTGTATGTTGTCCTCTCCCATCTCCCTCCTCCAGTGAGCATTGGCTGCCTGTCTGTCTGATTACCCCCCCCCCCCCCCCCACCATCACTCGCCTTTGTAAAATGATTATCTATTTAAATGGAATATAAACTACTTTTTCTTTTGTGGTTATTTAATTTTTCATTGGTGGAGAAACGTCCTGTATCCCTTCTTTTAGTGTCAAAGGTTTTTCAATAGGCCCTATTGCAAATTCAATATCTGGAACATTGAAATTTCTATGTGCCTGGAATCACCATAGAGCACTTTTGCTCTGCCAAATCGTTATGGAAAAAATAATACTTTAATCAGTGGCTGCAGAGGTGAACCTGCCACCAGTCCTTTCAAAACCAAAGGTGTATTTTCTGTTTAAGTATAGCCCCCCCCCCCCCCCTTTCTCTTTTTTTTATAGCTAAAACCATTTTCATGTTTCAATGCACTTTTACCATTCTGTGTCCTTGTTGCTTGTAAAAAAATATTTTGTTCCTGTGACATGGACGACCACTTTCCAATGATTTCAACTCCTTGTGTTACAGCAGTGCGGTACTGCACATTTTGACAGTTATTTAAGACCTTCTTTTTTTTTTCTTGTTCGGTACTACTTGCATTAGGAAAAGCTTTTATTTTTAATTCTGGGTGTTCAAAGTCATCATCATATAACATACATGTGAGTGACCCTTTTTCAACCACTTAAAAGCTTGTCAAAAACCTGACTTTAATTTGTCCCTGAGTTATATTGTATGTCTGAATTCTTACCAAACACGTTAGATCTTATCAAGAGCCACATATCTTCACGAAAGGTATTGTGTTGAACTCGAATGTAATCAGTACACTAAGAGTTTTATACTGTATTGTGCTGTGGAACCGATTCAGACTATTCCCATCGGTGGTAAAGTGTGAGGAAAAGAGGAATAGAAGTCAAAACAATGTCTCACATATGAACCACTTAAGAAACAAACTTAGAAGGTAATATCAAATGTATATACATGGGGAAAATAGCATACACTTCCTGTACTTAAAATGAGTTAGTCTTTTGACCAGTAAACTCTTACGCTACTGTTAAAATGCACGTTGTTTTTTTTTTTATAGATGTCAGTCGCTTGGAATGTATATGTACAGTGTCCTTGTAGTTTAGGCTATAGACAAAATATGGTATCAGTTTACACGTGGAACTGCTGGATTCATTTACATGAACTGTATGGACAATCAATACTTTGTGCTGAGCGGTAAAGATGAAGACTTTCTCCATTTAATTAGTCAAACATTGGTTCACGTTGAAAGAGTACAATGCATTTGGGGAGTTCGACCTTAAACGTCAAGAACTCTGTGAATTAGTGATCAGCTCTGAGACTGGAAAAAAGTGATACAATTTCAATGAGATACTGTAATACTAGATCAGACAACAACAAAAAAGATGCAACAAATACTTTGCTACTTTAAGTGTTGCAGTTCATAATGTTACTTAAAGCTGAAATAATCGATATTTTAATATTGACTAACAATGGATGAAAAGACTGCAGTGTAATGTGAAATTGGTGCCATTAAGTGATGAACCCATAGGGAATTATGAAACCACTCAGAGGTTCCCCTAACTTCTGGCGTTTGTTTTGCTTTCATGGACCGCAACTTTTCTGTTTGGTTGACTCGGAGCTCTCATCAAGCTTGGTTTCAGTTGCAGTGGTTTTCAGTGACAAAGTTCCAACAAACCGACTGAACACTACTTGTCAAGACAAAAGTTATCAGTATGCTAGTGAGTTAGAATGTGAAGCAGCTAGACGCCATATTGTTCTCCAGTCACAGAGTTGACCTTACAGTAAAAAAAATAGCAGGTCAAACTCCCAAGAAGTCAGTATAGCTCCTTCAAAACATAATCACTAGGCAAGATATATCAAATTTTTGAATCAAGATCTTTATTGACTTGTACTGTAAAAAAGTCAACATTAGTTCTCTTCTATTGGTTTCATGTTTAGTTTTGGCCAGAGAGAGAGAGAGAGAGAGAGGAGAGGGAAGCGCAGTCGGTATGCTAGCGCCGTAAGCTAGTTTCCATCGCACCAGAATGGAGCCTGGGGGTTAGACTCGTCAGCCGAGAGCGAGCTCAGCTGGGGTATGTGATTTCTGATTGGTCAACGTTAACATGAGCTGACACTCTGTCTCTGTCCTGGGACTGTCCATTCACTTTGGCACAACGTTGTTGTTGGTGTAGAGCGTGTCAGGGAGGAACCAAAGAGAACAAGTGGAGCAGTTGAGGTATCTGGATTCGAATCTCTATCCCAACTGCCGTTTTCTCTCCAAATCCTCCTCCCAGCTTTAACCTCTGATGTTATATCCGTCCGGTGTATGTTGAAAGCACTCATTTAAACGGACACATACAATCTTGTCCTCTCACACGAGCACTTGCAGCGTGCCATTAGCCGTATGCTAGCACCACACTTGAACCACTCCTTGACTCGACATGTGGCGTGACTAGTCTCCCTCAGGCCCGTCCCCGAGGGCCTCTGGCTGTCATGTCTCCTCTCCCTCTTCTCCTCCTTCTTCAACTCTCCATCCCACTGGCCCATTTCATTCCCTTCAGTGTCACCCAATAACGAGACCGTCTTTTACTTTTGGACTTGTTAAATGAACTGAAGGCAGCAGCAGCTGCCATGGTTGTAGACTTCAGATAGTGAAGAAAGCATGCAATATATACATTAAGCAAGATTTTGAGTTCTGTTGACACTGTATCTGTAGTGTATATGATTGTCGGATATAAAGGGAATGATATACAATGATCAGGATGTAATATTTAATTGTTCCTTCATAATTAATATAAAGCGTATGACTTATCGTTCAGTAATAAAACCTAAACTCTTTGTAATGTAGCCGAACCATTGTTGTTTTTTGTGTGTGAAGAAGCCAGTGAGCACCAACATAGACATTAGATGTGTTTGCTTCTCTTTCTCATCTAGCTTTTGGTTTCTTTTTATGGATTTTTTTTGTGTTCAGAGTGATTATTGCATTTCAGACTTTCTGTGCACTTACCTCCTATCCCTTTGTGATGAAATGAATGTATTATTTAAATGTTTTAGCTCTTTAGTGTGTTTTGAATTGATTCAATATGAAAGACTCGTGTGAATGTTTGGAGGACCAGCTTTGGCTTCACACTCTTTTTTAATTCTGAGACAGTCCTTGAAGAAAGTAGAACTGTCGGAGAAACTGATTACAGCATTCTTGCCTGCTCAAGTACCATCAAGCAAGAAACTGCTCGATGTCTGCTTTGCTTAAACTACACACTAATGAACCAAACCACTGTTGCAACATAACATTAATTGAAAAAAATTGAAAGACGCATTCAATTGTACATGAAATGAAAGCCTTCAGCAGGGCTGTAGGCAGGCTATTACAACTAACGATCCCCCCAAGCCGCCCTGCAAGATTTTTTGTGAGGGGAAATTAATTTCCACCATCTAAACTAAAAATAACTTTCTCTTTATTTTTACCACATTAAATTTGACACTGCATTTAATACACAGTGTATTGTGCACACCAATAACACTGGAATTTTAAATTCAATTAATACTTTGATAATAAGGTAGATGCACTTTATTTGTCCCTCTGAGAAGAAATATATATATATTTTTTTAGATAAGACTACATGCTGACATCATCAATTTTACGGACTTGTCATGCCATTAGCTGTACAGAAGAGCTAGAGCCTAGACACAACTGGATGGATGTGATCTGGAGCGGGAAACACCATTTGATTTGAATCAGATGTGAAAGGAAACCTCTTAAACAGAAGATTAATCACTAAAGTCTTTCACTAGGCTTCGTTATTTCTGTTGGTTCGGCAGTTCATACTGACAGCTGACCTCCCTACAGAGAAGAGAATGGACCCTTTGCCCACTGGGATTAATAACAGTGTTAACAGTATGATAACAATGTGTCTTTCGGATGAATTTGTTCAATCAATACACACACACACACACACACACACACACACACACACACACACTATCCAGGATGAATCAGCGGTGTGTGTAAGTCGAACTGTATTGTCTGTGAATGTGTGTGTGTGTGTTTTTGTGTGTGTGTGTGTGTGTGTGTGTCCTCCCTGTCAGCCAGTGGCTTCTGGGCAGCTATGTGTCCTCGATCGATATGATGATGATGACTTACTTAGACAGACACACTTGCAGACGCTGTAATACACAGACACACACACACACACACACATGCCAGATAAGTGACAGTGAATGTGCCTCAAGTGACAGCATTACCGTAGGATCCAACTTGCAGCTTATAAACCAGAAGCAAGCTTTCCTGTCACACTTTCCCCCTACCACTACTCCTACCCCTACCTCCTCCCCCTGAACCCCTCTCATCCCTTGCTGCTGCTCGGCATTGT
>CM049417.1:8762500-8782500 GCA_026929865.2 Hyperoplus lanceolatus | reverse complement strand
CCTTTGGGATACTGATTTGGCCTTTCCATTGCTATTTCATCGGAGAGAAAATTCTCTGAAAATCCAATTAATCCCCTGTTTAGACAGCCATAAAAGTGTGTCCCTGCTTAACACTTGCACACAGCGTGTTATATATATATGTCCCTGGTGTGATCGTTCATAAGTTTAAACATGCCCGGCTGAAACGGATCATCGGCAAATGCTTCCATCCAGCTTTAACGGGGAAATCAATTATTACATTTTAATTAAAGGTCGGACTGAGCAGTATGATGGGACACAACTTTTTTTTCAAAGAAATGATGCACAGACCATGTTGTCATTTACAGTGGTACGATGATAGTCTCTACAGAATGTCAACATCGTAACATCGGAGGCCAAAATATCCTAGCTTATAGTCTCAAGCTTCAATATACTTGATCATAGATTTGCCATAATGCAACAACCAATAACAAAAATCCTTTCGCCAGACCTCAGAATATTTTAATTCTTCCCTAAATATTTGCTTTTTCCTTGGAGATATCGTCTGATCAGTCCTAACTTCTATACACAGGCCATAGAGCAAAAGAACTGGAAATGATTCAGAACCTTCTGGAAGATTAAATTAAACCGTGCACTGAAAAGGTAAAGTGATCAAATATGTGTTAACAGCGTACTTTATTTTAATGTGTGTACAGGGCTGTGACTAACATAGCAACTGGTTAATCAGATCAATCCTAATATGTTGACATATTACTCCATTTGCTAATTGCCAGGCATTAGTGAAATCAGCATCTTCATTGTGAAAGATGCCCTCAACCCATAATTCAGTTAAGGCTTTATCTCTGTCGATAGGAAAGACACAGACACTCCTCTGAGCCAGTCAAGTTTTTATTTCATCTTTAAGAAAAATAAAATGATAAAATAAAAGAGAGAAGAGAAGAGAGAAAAGTTTGGTCTTTGTAAACATCTAGAAAGTTTTTCATGTCATTATCGGCATTAAAAATACTTTACTCTTTACTACGACACTTCCAACATCAACACAATTCAGGATGAGTTTAATTCATGCATCGACACACTCATGGGCGGAATGGCTTGAAAAAATGCACGCGTTCCCCACACCCGCACGCACGCACGCACGCACGCACGCACGCACGCACGCACACACACACACAAACACACAACATAAAAGGATAACACTCATTGAAGTCAGTCACTTTGCCAATTTGCTATTCTACCCTCTGAGTTTTTTTTTTGTTTGTTGTTACAAATAAATCACAAAAACAAGATGAAATAATGGAAACAAATGCAACAAAAGGTCAAATAATATAACATATTGAAAAAAAAATGAAAACAATATGTATAGCAAAAGCACTTTGTGACCTTATAAATAGGGCTGCAGGATACATTAGTAAAACAAAGAAAATTAAGTGATAAAATATATAAATATGTGTAAGGGTAGAGAGCAAATGATTGGCAGATAGTGAAGAGAGAGGGATAAAAAGAAAGGTACAACTTAAATAAACACTGATGGCTGATTGACAACAAGTCATATCTCACACATACACACACACACACATACACACACTTACACTCATAGTACATTTTTCATGAAAAAATTCTTACTAACTTTATTCTTATTCAGTAATCAAATCCTTTACTTTTAATTATCCTAACATTTCAGACGCACTGATGACGTCACCTTTGTGTGATTCATCAGAACTGTTGCTATCACACTGGAATCTATACCACACTGCCAATCTATTGTTGGAAACCTTTGCACTCATTACCTTTCACTCTTGTCAGAAAATAAAGAGCTGAGGCCGCACAGTGAGAAACTTGGACGTGGTAAAGAAGGATGTAAGTCTGAGCGCATCAACAGTACCACTGGCCTCCAGGCATAGCACCATACATAAACCTTTGTAAACAACCCTAACACACACGCACGCACGCACACGCACACACACACACACACACACACACACACACACTAAAATCAACCTAGCAACCATGTTATTACACTTACAGAGTGAAGGAAATAAATACAGGCCACCTCAGTAGCCTTTTTAACTCATCTGAAGAGTAACATTGCTGGGAAAATTGGATTATTTTTGTCAAACATGACTGTAGACTAGAAATTCAAAAATGCCAAAGCTAGCACGTACAGCCAAAATTTGTGGGGATGTGGAGTCAGCAACCCTAGTGAATGATAGTTACTCACATACTGTAAACACGTACACACACACAAACACACATAGACAGACACACCAAATCTTCAGGTAAAGTGCCACCATCTATTCCCTGTCTTGATCGACAGCCAGATCTATTACATATCTAATCTTATTGGAAAGGTGAAAACTCTCTCTCTCACACCCACACACACACACACAAATGGGAAAGGAAACCAATTTCCATGCATTTTTACTGTGGGTCAGGTTTTATTTCTAATTCCTTAATCTAGCATATGGGACTCAGCCAGAGACACACAGGGCGAGCCTTTATAAGGAGATTACAACATCAACCGACACACACACACACACACACACACACACACACACACACACACACACACACACACACACACACACACACACACACACACACACACACACACACACACACACACACACACACACACGTGCACTCACACAAAGGCACAAATATGCATGCTGTTCTTCACATATGGATGCACATGCAAATAAAGGTGAAAAAACAAGGAACAAAAAGATGAACAAACACACATGTTGGAAAAAAATTAACATAAGAGGCTATGAATGTCTAATCGAGTCTAAAAGAAAAATGAACCAGAAATGATTTGTCACATTCACTGGAAGAGGGGCAAGCAGACAACATGAGAAAAACATCCAAAAAGTTGCGACACACACAAAGACTCACGCGCACCAACAACCGTCAAGAAGACAACGGCTTACAGATGGATGGTCGCTAAGCAACAGGCAAGAGACTAAAAATACGGTTGCAATTCTTCACTCGCTTAGAAAGAGCATGCACACACACACAAACAGAGACACACATACATACACACTCAGCCGAGCAAGCTTATCAACTTTAGAAACATTTTCTAAATCAGTCCCAGTATTCTTTGTGTTCATTGAGAAAAAGAGTTTGGCCCTGGCTTGTGACCCAGTGTATAAGTGGGCCAGGAGCCCAATGTGCCAGCCAGGTTTAAACTGGCAACTGACTGATGACATTGGTAACGGTGTGTTCACAGACTCAATGTTTCAATACTTCTATGAGAAAATGTCCATAGAAAATATTGAATGAACTGCCGCGTAATTTGGTTATAGACAGCAATGTTAAATATTTGCATCCAAGATAATATTCCCTTTGAAACGGAGCGAGAGCATCATGGGCAGGTGGCCAAACTCCTTCTATCAATGAATCCTGGCGCTGGGCTGGTCTCAGATCAGCTGATACAGTAACACTCAGATGGAAAAAAGTTGTTCAAGGAAATCACATATGCCTTTCACGGAACCTTGCTTCCACCCATTTTCTACCATCTGAAATATGGAATAATTCTCCTTTAATAGACAGCTTTGAGAGAGTGCAAGGGAACCCAGTGTTGCATTCAAAATGTCACTTTTGAGGGGAATGGGTAGCAAATAGTTTTATTTTTTTATTGCAGCACTTCAATGCCCTTCTGCTGCTCCAAATCACCACTTATCTTCCATGCTCATTCTCTAGCAGGGGGTGCATGGAACAAGCTTTTGTCTTTTCAGC
Organism: Hyperoplus lanceolatus; assembly: GCA_026929865.2. Classification (NCBI taxonomy): domain Eukaryota; kingdom Metazoa; phylum Chordata; class Actinopteri; order Uranoscopiformes; family Ammodytidae; genus Hyperoplus; species Hyperoplus lanceolatus. Next base: position 8,778,786 of record CM049417.1, on the reverse strand, counting down.
CTGGTCACCACAGAGCTGGCTTTGCTTTTGCATAGGGATGAAAGTGGTGAGTAATTTGTGATCATTTGTGAATCTGTGACAAGCAGGTAAATTGTCTCTCAGGATTTTTGAAGTTCTCAAATTGCATGGTGGGCAGTCGTGAAGAGAAAAAAAATACATTGTTACAATCATCTGCACTGACAAGCCATATGCCATCCATTCTGTCCAGCTTTCAGTCCAGCCCCACAGACAGGACAGGGGTATTCACACAGACTTGATGTAAAACTCTGCATTCGACACGTTCCCGTACGGACTAAAACAATGATAACAATATGGTTGATTCCCCTTGATATGTGGCGTTATATTCATTGAAGCTATTCTTCTATCTCACTTTCACTCACACCATGCCTGAATCAACACACTTTTTTCACAGAAATACAAAATAAATAGCACAGCTTTTTTCGATGCAGGCTCGCACACCCATGAATGATACCAATGGGGCAATTTAGCTGTAGTGTGAACACATTTATGAATTTCAAACATTTCTTTTTTCATATATATATATATTTTAGAACTAGAACTGGCAGCCCGTGAGACCTGTACAAAGCCTGCAAGGTGAAAATAAACGGTGATCCGTCACACCCTGGTTCTATTAAATCTTTGGAAAACAGAGACTTGTGATTTGAGCTTTGAGTACAAAGAAACGTCCCAACAGTCGTGTGATTCCTCAGAGCTGCCTTACATTTCCCTCGGAGCGTTCCACTCTTCTCCCCGCCTGCGAGCCATCTTGGGTTTTAGCGTTCCACACCAGCCTCTCTCTCCCTTCTGATGGATTCCCTTTGATTTTCATGAACTGTGTTTTTTTCGGGAGGGAAAAAGGGATCGTGGAACTTTCTTTTTTTAACTTCCCTTTTCCTTACAAAGATGGGGGGATGGGGAGGGGGGGCTTCACATAAATTAACTGTCAGTGTTTTTTCTCACTCACACACATCAATAAAAGTTTTTCTTATAATATTATGTACAATTAGAAACACTGGGCGTGGTCACAGTTTTGCTCTGTCATCAACACCGCCGTTGTCCACGGCAACCAGTGAGATTCCTCCGCTCTGATTTGTTCGTTGATGTCCCTTTGGCGTGACATCACTTCCAGCAACAGCAACCTCACAATGTGTAGTGCACAATGCTTTTTCATTGCCTAAAAAAGACAACTATTACTACATGGACAGCTTGCTCGTCGGTTCTCCAGTCTTACGTTTCTCGATCTTGCCTGTCAGATCCAATCCGTCAAACAACCAGCCTTTACTTTCTTTGTCTTCATCCCTCCATACTATATTAACACATCTCCTTTTTTCTATTTTTCTTTTTTACAATTGCACGGTAACAACATCAACACGTGACGCCATTTAAAGGTTTAGAAAAAAGGGGCGGGGCCAGGGAGTTTCCTTGATGGATAACCGAGGCTGTTGATTGGCGTGAGGGCAGAGGGACTTGGGGTTGGCTGGATTGAAAAGAGGGTTCGGTAGGCGGTGGCTACAGCGTTTCACCATCACAACGTTGACACAGTTCCTACGGGGGACAAACGAGTAAGGCAAGAGGGAGGGACGGAGGAGTGTAGAGGAAAGCGTGTATGTGTGTGTGTGTGTGTGTGTGTGTGTGTGTGTGTGTGTGTGTTGTAGGGGTGAAAGGACTATTTTGCACAGTGTAGTCAAGAAGAGAAAGAAGTTGTCCGGTTTTTCAGCTTGCCCGTTCGCCCGCAAGTTAGTGAGTGAGTGGTCACCTGAGGACCCCAAACTGTGTGTGTGTGTGTGTGTGTGTGTGTGTGTGTGTGTGTGTGTGTGTGTTCAGTACAGTTTGGGGGAAGAGGGGTTAGAAGTAAGTCACTGACAGTGGTAGATCGAGGTTCAGTGGTCGCAATGTGAGGATCCACCGTTCCCATGACGACGAGATGCAGTAAAGACGCAGAGAGCGAAAGAGAGAGAAGAGGAGGAGGTGTAGACAATTTTTTCCCCTCAACTTTTTTCCAATGCTTTTTCCTTGTCGTCTTTTCTCTCTATCAACTTCATACAGGCGCTCATCTAATTTTGTTGCTTTATTTTTTTTGTCAGTGTTCCATACACTCTTTTACAGGAAATAAATGAATGGAAATAAGCCCATCTTCTTTTCTGTCTGAAACACTGAAAACTGCTTTGGACTTCTACAAAAAAAGTAGGGAAATTTCAGGGCCTGCTTAATCTATAACAAAACAATATCAGAACCAAAACTCTCCTCATCCCCCATCCCTCTCTCTCTCTCTCTCTCTCTCTCTCTCTCTCTAACAGCAATGTGTGTCTCTCCCTGTCCCCCTCTCCCTCCCTCTCTCTCGCCCCATATAACAGTAGTGTGTCTCTCTCCCTCCACCCTGTCCCCTCTTTCTCCCTCTCCACTATCTATCTAGAACTCCGGTAAATGGCAGTAGGCCTCCAGTGAAGCCAGTAGGATGTAGAGAAGCCACAGCGAGACGAACACCAGCGACGTGACTATTTTGGTTTTCCTCGGCCCTCCCAGCTCCCCGCCGGCCACCGAGGCCCTGCGCCGGTAGAGCAGCACCATCACACACACACAGGCCAGGATGGTGAAGAGGGTGACGGAGAAGGCCAGGTTGCCCGGGTCCACTAAGAAGGGCTTGCCCCGGGAGCGCCAGGCCACGGCGGCCATGGTCCACGCCACACCTATGCCCAGGAAGACGTTGACGGCATTGGAGCCCGTCACGTTGCCGATGGAGGCGTCGGCATACTGGTCCTGGATGGCGGCCACCTTGCTGGCGAAGGTGTCTGGTTATGAAAAAAGAAATGTTTGCTGTTATGGAAATGAGTCTTGTTTGATCTTTTTAAGAGACAAGCATTATGATACATTTTTCAGGTTTTTAGCTTGAATGGCTGCCAAGATATAGCTACATTGTTTGGCCAAAGAATGATCCAAATCGTGTGTGTGTGTGTGTGGGGGGGGGGGGGGGCTTGTGGTGTAGTGATTATCTCTGCACCCATAGTCACAGCAGCAAGAACTAGATTTTACTTTCAGTTACATTCACTTGGTTTATGTTACTTTACACTGTTGGATTATCTTCTTGAAGATGCATGGCTCTGTATCTGTAATCCAGAGTTGTGTATTGACAATCAGCCAGCACAGAGCAGATGTAATAACTACTGTAAAATGCTGTAGGTGTGTATGAGTGACTGGAGCTCTTATGGTGCTGAACACTTTGAGGAGACTCTACAACCGGGCTGGCAGGGAACACCAGGGAAAGCTGCCAGTTATTGTACTCTTGTCTCGGCTTAAATCTATTTTTAGACGGGCTGGTGAGATGAGTCTCTGCTCTCATTTGACTGTCAGAAGGATTTGTTCATATTCACATCCCCAACATGAAGAATATCCTCCACACTTTCTCGCTGGTTATTCTGCTTTTTGACAAAGTTTGTGGGTTTGGATATGCACAATATTGCCACCACATGCACACTGTACTGCTTGTATAATGACATAGAAGACCATACCCATATTTAAAAACCCACTGCACTACATACTGCACTTTCACCAAGTTTATTTTTTATTTTCCAGTAATAAATAACCCTTCAAAACCCTAATTACAAATCAACATATACATGCCCACATGTCCTGGTGATGAATGAAAAAGCATGGCTTATGCTATTAGGATGGCCAAGACAAGGGACTTTACACTAGCTGTTGTTGAATCATGTGACCACATTACCATCACAACATGTATATGAGTAATGTGTTGCTGCCCTTCACTGTCAAAACCAGAAACTTACTGTATAAAAAGAAAGTGCCAGAAGTTGGCTTTGGCATGATTAATGTGTTATTTAATAACTGCTTAGGGCAAATTAAAAATTCTTACCAGGCAGAAAATGACTAAAATGAACAGCCTATAGTTTCAGATGTATTAGTTATGTTAAACAAAATGCTAATTCACCTAGAGTATCAGGCTAAACACAGTGTCCCTGTAACAGTGGTTAATGTGTAGAACACGCAGTTCCATTTTTAATTTAGACTGTTTCTGTAATGTACCTTCACTGTGCTATAGGGTGGCGACAGACATTATTTTGGGTGGACTGACCCTTTCACAACATGAACGTGACACAGGTCAAAAAGTCAAGACCCTGCTGAATTAGTTCACCACCAGTTCAGACATTAAAAACCACTGATGCTTTTTTAAATGGCTACAAATGAGCTTGATAAACCTCTTAAACAACCAGAGGCATTTAATGGTTCAACGCATTCAACCCAAGCCAATCAGCACTTGCCCTCTAATTGCCTGAATCTGCAAAACAGGTGTAAATTGGCTGTGAAATCCTCCAGTGTAATGCCCTCTGATGTAATAATGCAGAGAAATGTGGTGGCGTGTGAGACAGAAATTGGGCAAACAAGAGAGAAGATTAATGTTTCTATCAAGTGTTGAGGCGATCGCACGCTCAAGCACACACACACACACACACACACACACACACACACACACACACACACACACACACACACACACACACACACACACACACACAACCGAAAAAGGCTGTGCAAAAACCACCCGCTCTGAAAGACATTTTTCACCAACACACACACACACACCTGGGGAACCTCAGCGCGCGCACACACACACACACACACACACGCACGCACGCACGCGCACACGCACACGCACACACACACGCACACACACACACACGACAGAATGATGGATGATACCGGAGGGAAAACATATCAGCCAATAAGAGGAGCAGAGGGAGAGAGAGTTAGGAAACATAATAAAAAATGGAGCGTTGATGGGGTTGAGAGAGAGCGTAACACAGGTAAATGAAGCATCATACCAGAGTGTGAGGGATGGGCCCGTAGAGAATGTGATTGAAAAAGCTAATACAAGAAAAAGATGATTAGCAACCATATGAACATGGGCCTGTTTTGTGACAGGGAACACACACTGTCTGCTAGTCATGCTTCTTCTTAATCAATCGCACAAAGATAATATGGCTGCTGAAGGAATGGATTCAAACTCTACTTTCTAGAGAATCTGTTGCAAGGCTTCAAAGTAAAAGCCCAGGAGAGTAGCAAAGGCAGTGTGTTTCTATAAATCATACGGAGGGGACAACAATAAAGCGGGCGAGGGGGGAATTGAATTAAAGCCCTGGGATGACGCCTCCCCTCCCAACAGAGACAAGCTCAGAGCTGGAGGCTTTGATTGAGCCAGCGTTTTACAATTCACTTTTGATTTCCAGCCTGCTTTCTGAAGGCGGCTGCTATCACATTAAGATAAATAGGAAAAAGGATGAGTCCTCTTCCTTTATATGTTTTCCTTTTTGTTTCTTTGACATATCTGAAATTTGGGAAGAATACATTTCATTTCAGGTATAAGGTGGAGTCAGCGATCCTGGAAAATGCTTGTTGTCAAAATCCACCTCCTGTACATACTGTGTGTGCGTGCAGAAAATAAATCTGGTGTTAATACACCGCCTAGGCTCTGTAAACTGGTTTGTAAACAAAGGGAAAGTTATCATATCTAGCAGCAACATACCAGTTTATAGAGCCTGGGCTTTGTATTAACACTGTACGAACAGGTACCAGATAGTGAGGATATATTCGCTGATTTTGACAAAATGTGATTCTAACAATAAGCGTGTTCCAGAATCTCTATCTCCACCTTTAAGTAGTGTTTGTTATGGTTTGCTTTTTAAAGTATGTACCATGACTTTCCTCCACCCCTCTACACATGCATGCCACTCACCTGGCACTGATGTTCCCAGAGCCACAAACACCACGGCGGTCACAGAGTCCTTCAGTCCCACGGTGCAGCCAAAGTGTGAGGCCAGGTCTCCAGTGACTGCAGTGAGCACTCCTATCAGGGATATGGAGACGATGAAGCAGGCCCAGCCATTCCAGTACTCTGTGGGCGGCACGAAGGCAAACAGAACCTTCCAGAACACTGTCAGGAAGTGCATGATGTAATCGAAGCAAGATGGCAGCCGCTCCTCGCCGCTCTCCTCCTCGTCATCGTCTCCTGCGAGAAATTCAAAAGGTCGAAGGTTTAGGCAAGACAAGGCAAGTTAATTCATATATAGCACAATTCAGACACAAGGCAATTCAAAGTGCTTTACAGGGGCATGAAATAGCAATCAAGATTAAATTCAAGAGGCAACAAAAACAAGACTGTTAAGATACAGATGGAGAGGTAGAGCAGAGAGATGAGAGAAAGAGAAGCGTGAGTAGACAGAAACTATACAGTGTCTATGCATGCAAGGAACAAAAGGTCTGACGGACACTTAAGAAGCCACGTGTCTATCGTAAAGCAGTAACTTAGATAAACATGTGATTTAAGAAATAGTAACATTTGGGGAAATGCCATTCCCTCCCACCACAACTTTCCAAGCTCGGAATTGTTACTCTGATTGTTCCTAAAGGTGCAACATGCAGTTTGAGGGAAAAGAGGATTTGTTTACATGTGCAGAACCTGTAGTCTGTTTACAAATCATACAGTACTTTTCCATGTGTAATTCTTGAATAATTCTATAATCTTTAATATTATTATACAAAAAAAAAAAATTGAGGCAGCTAGAACCTTTTCGTGTATACATAGTGGCAAATTGTGAATGTCTTCAAGAGACTCAGAACAACTTTAAACATATTTAATAGGTCGTAAAAAAAATTCCACCTGTCAATACCTCTATAGTTCACATATCAGCATGTTCATGTGCCAACCAAAATGTAAACAAAACAATGTGTGGTTCTTATTGAGCTGTATTGGTAGAAATAGCTTTTACCACCTGTTACCAGTCCATTATGCTTAGCTACACAACTTAAGGCTGTCGCTTCACATTTAGTGTACATACAACAGTGGTATTGATCTTTTCATCTAACTCTTGGCAAGAGAGTGAATGAACACATTTCCTTCTTTAAAGTAGGACTAAGTAACAGTGTGATCAGATGGGAAGGTGTCCGCACTGGGTATTTAGGATCAGTTATGGAAACGGCAATGTAACGTGCACTACAAGAAGACTACGAACACATTCAAATAAAGGTATGTAGCCGATCTACTCTGTGGAAACTTTTGGGAAATGTACTTTTTCCATCATCCATCAGGGTTACAAGAAGGATGTCAACAAAAAACACTTTTCATAAATCAAAATGCTGCCGTATTTCCTTTGCGTGTGTGTGTGTGTGTGTGTGTGTGTGTTTTGATGTGTTACCTGCGCTGACGGTAACAGCATTGACAAACTGCTCCCTCCAGCTGCTGCTCCCCACCACCAAGGCCAGGTTTGTCTTCTTGATCAACTTGTCTACCGTACTCTACATACACACACATACACACACACACACACACACACACACACACACACACACACACACACACACACACACACACACACACACACACACACACACACACACACACACACACACACACACACACGCACACACAAACACACACGCACACATGCAAGTGCATACATATCAGGCAGAACAGGAAAGACACAACCCTCAAGTTGTTAATTTTACATGCAGTCACACAGAGAGAAAAAGTTTTTTTTTTCAAGCCCTTCAATAACAGGTTGTAAAGACACATTTATAAAAAGGCATAACAGAGAATGTGAGGTTCAGGATGTGCTAATTAATATGATACTGTGAAATTGTCTGTTGATGCTTCCTGTGAAATTGAGGAAAAAGCCTGCAGGCAGTTAGTTACTGGTCGAGTTGTTTCTGCTTAAAGCAATGAGGAAAATGTTGATGCAAAAAAAGAGCTCGCAGCCCCAGAAGTCATTATCATAACTCAGCTGACAGGGCTTTGCCAGGAGAAAAAAAATGCACTGTATGTTAGAAAGTCACTATAAGAGAATTCCCAAATGAACTCCAGTGTGGGCTGGATTTATAGAATAATTATATAGTGCACCAGGACTCCATAACAACATGTCACTAGTGTTCAGTAGTTAGATAGAAAGAGCCAGCATCGCATGCAGAGGCAAACTGGAGAGTGAGAGAAAGATATATCACCCTTTGAGCTTTCCGGCGAAGAAGTATATTTACAGCTCTCTGCACACACACACACACACACACACACACACACACACACACACACACACACACACACACACACACACACACACACACACACACACACACACACACACACACAAACACACGTACACACAAACATACAAAATTACACAAATGACCAAATGAAATACATGGAATGAATTGGTGAACGTTTTCAAAACAAAAACAATATCACGTGGACATAAGCGGAATGAAGATGAAACGGACAGGAAGACACCTCCAGGTTGCTCCTGGGCTGCTCAGAAGAAATGCTGAAGTTATCTGTTTACCATCAACGGGTACATTAAACAATGATCGCATTTGGAAAAATCCATTCTCTCAAAGAAACAACACAACATTTACTTGATGACTAAGCGTGTATAGTTTCTAATTTGCCGGATGAATGGTTTGGCAGAAACTTTTCTCTTTTCTTTGAGGGCCTGTTTTGTACCGGATCGAGATGACAGCTTGCATAAAAAGATGTGTTGTGTTTTGCGGATTGTCTGCTATCAAAGTGACAAGCATCTCATTAGAGAGCCCATTACATGCAAACAGAATGAATCATTTATCCTGCCAAACTGGGGCAGCAGCTGACACTTTAAATCACTGCAGATCCAATTTTAGCATTTTTATTTAGGCTGTATATACACTGATGAGGATACACAGAATACACACAAACGCGCTGCTCACCTTGAACTCGTAGGACTCTTCTATGACCACCTCCACCTGTGTGTGTTCGCCCAGACTGGGACAGCCCATCTTAGCCACCTCCTCATCCTCCGCTCCCACCAGAGGCTTGTTCTCATTGGAGTCACCTAGGAAACAACAGAGACCAATGGGTGAGCGGGCTTGAAGAATTGGTTAGAATGGGCAGAGGGTATACAGTTACAGCATCAACTCTCAAAGGAGCTCTATCATAAGTTCTCCTTATTTTACTGAGGTCATGTCTAAATAACTTTTATTTTGAAATCCATACCTCAACTTCTGTATGTCATTTCCTGCAGTGAATATGACATTATATAACTATCCCTGCGTTCTAAATCTTCAAAAGTTCTTTTTGCAATTCTACATACTACAGCTAATGATAAAAAGTATGTTGTTTGCATGCAGTATAGGCATACATATTTTTACTGATTCATTTAATTATATAGCTTCGTGCCTTGAACTTCCCTCTTGCTTTTATATCCATCGCATTGCTGGTTTTACTCAAATTCTCCGTCGATGTGACAAAACTTCTGATGCGCAGTGGATTGTAGGTCATAAATGCCAAAAAAGCATGCTGATTTCCACACAAAAACATGTACTACTGGATGTAGTACGGCATCTGGGTTTTTTCAAGCATGCTTAATCTGAACACATGTATTGGGACATCCTAAATCTTTTTCTGTCATACTAAATAGCGGGAACGTTTATTTGTTTGTTTGTTTATTGACTTTGTTGCAAACTTATGCAAATTATACTTCACTATTACTTAAGTTTTAAGGGGCCTTCTTTCTTTGCCTCCTTACACACATTTTATCTTTTTATCTTTAACCTAAAAACAAGACTTTTCCCCCTTCACCTGAAGTAATGTGTCTGTAACAGTGACTAAACTACCTGCGTGGATGTTGGCATTGTTATAGGATTTGCCTTTAGCATACATTTATTTAATCAACACCTTAAAAATCACTTTTTACTTCAATTCACAATGTCTACAAAAAATAAATGAGTAATCATTAAGGATCATTCACCTTCCAAACCCTCTAGCAAAGACATTACTGTCGCACATTCTGTTTAATGGAGTGAGACATTTCAGATGGAAGTTGCCGCATGGTGAAGAATAGCAAGTGACTCTTTAAGGCTTTCCTTCTTTTTTTTCTTTTTTTAAACAGACCAGACCCCCCTTTTCACAGTGGTGTTTATGCATTCATGTCCCATTCATGTATCACGTCATTTTCCTTGGTTTCGACGAGAGCAGCATAAATTGTTTGAATAGTTTTGCCGGGGTTATCATTTTAAGAATGAGAGCAAGCAGACGTGAAGGTCTGTAATGTAAATGCTAATATTCAAACACTGATGTGCCGCATGGGAAATCTGAGCTATCAAGCAAGCTATCCTGTATTATTAGAATCAGAAATGCCCTCCAGGAATTCAGATTCTCTGCCAGGGAACAACCTTTGGACAGTGTCTCTCTGATACCAAACGTCCCACCATGCCTACGTATGTAGATCCATATGTCTCCTCGCTCCCACTTCATACATATTGACAGCCGTTAATTGAGTCAGCTGTTATCAGTGTAGACCTGATGTTATTGTGCAGTGTGCATGTGTGTGCGCGCATGTGTGGCGTGTGTGTGTGTGTGTGTGTGTGTGTATGGCTGAGAGTGTGTGTGTGTGTGTGTGTGCGCATGTAAAAGTCCACCTTCTATGTCTCTGTTATGAAACCAATTGGCATTTCCTTCTGCAGTGAAACATGCCCCAGGCTTTTTGCTATCCGTGACATGAGTGTGGCCCCTTTACTACAACCAGGGAGAGTGTGTCACTGTGTCTACTGTAGAGCAGCAGCAGTAGAAGCATTAGCGTCACATCTCCATCTGTGTCTTCAACATACAGTCTATGGTGTCTACACAGGTTACTGAGGAAGGATCACACCCTTATTCTACCGGTTGGTTGGTTACATGTGTAAGGGAAGGGATTTGGCATGACCTTACTCGCTGACAAGTGAAGAGAAGTGTCTGGCAACTCCATGTTGACAGGAACAACCACTTGACTTAATAACAGTGGAACCTAACAACGGTATTTGGATTGGTGCTGCATACAAAATGGCATTGCGTTTTATATCTATCTATCTATCTATCTATCTATCTATCTATCTATCTATCTATCTATCTATCTATCTATCTATCTATCTATCTATCTATCTATCTATCCATCTATCCATCCATCCATCCATCCATCCATCCATCCATCCATCCATCCATCCATCCAACAATGCTCTGTGAGGTTGTACTTTGAAAGGAGCAGGGAGCTAAATACTAAACTCATAATCAATTAATTCACATGACGAGAGCAAAAATTAGATATCATTTTATGTTCAATATAGATATCATTTATATATATATATATATATATATATATATATATATATGCAGATATATATATACAGTTTTTCTCAGTCGCTTTGGTGCTTTTCTCACATCACTATTAACATTTGCACAGCAGTTAGTGCATTTCTCAAAACAATTAGTGCAAACTGCAAAACCTAGTGGATAACCTGCAAAAGTACGTTACTTGCTCAAAATGGATAGTCTATTCCTCAAAAGCAAGTATGCATGTCAATGAAACTGCCGGTGTCATCAAAATGAGAAGTCTTGACACCATCTTTATGAACAAGATAGTCAAATGGCGTTGTCATGTTTTCATTATGACAGTTTATTCTCTCAGTGTTTTCCAATGCAAAAAAAGATCAGAACTCGGTGACACTACCTGAAAATGCTCAAGACAGCACTATACACTACTTGTACAGCCATTTGAAAACTACAGTAAAGTTACACATTGCTGTAGTTAGGGAAGTAAGTGAGTACAAGACACTGAATACGTATGTTTCACAATTTTACTGTATATGCTCTTTGCAATTCTACAGCTTTGTGCAAAAGAAAAATACACTTCAGTCACTTATTTAGAACAAACATAAAAAAACACCCTTTTGGTAGAGCTGTGCACAAATTTGAACAATATAACAGGACATATTGTAACTGAACATATATAGGTAAATCATTCTGGCACATCCAGACGTTCCTGTCTGTCTGGCCACATATTTTCATGTACAACGGATATTCTCCCTTGCAATGCAGCGAGGAAAGTATCTCCTGGAGTGGCGAATCCACCCTCTATATGACTCTGCTGTAATGTCATTACATGCTGCATCCATGGCTGCTAGCAGGGTCATTTGCACATGTGGACGCCGGTCATACACCTTCCACCTCCAGGCAGAGAAAAACTCCTCTATCGGATTAAGGAATGGGGAGTAGGGAGGGAGATATTCAACCAGCATTCTGTCATGTGCTGCAAACCACTGTGTGATCAGATGTGAGTGGTGAAAACGGACATTATCCCACACAACAACATATTTGATAACTAGTTCAACAATTTTGTATGTAACGACTCAAGCAATGAAATGAAGACTATTAGTTGTATTGGGAACAACTATTCAGCATCCATAAGTATAGTTCATTTTGACTGACATGACATAAGCAAATGACAATGTTATAAAACAGCAGAGAATTGTATGAAAGCAACTGATACATGTCCAAACGCATTTGCAATTTGTTCAGAGGAAGGAGAAATTGCTACTATGATGTGCTCAAATGACTAAATGTTGCGGAGGTTGAACTAATAGTTATGAGAATTTTCATTCTGATCTGAGAAAAGCACCAAAGCGACTGAGAAAAACTGTATGTATGGTTAACGTTTTGTTAATCTTTCTGCGACCCCTCAGATTGAACTAATAGCTTGGAGTTACAGTAATTGGCGAGGGCAAGAGAGAAGGAAATAAAGAAAGCTGGGATGAAGTCAATGAGACAAATAAAATATTTCTTAGGTGTGAAACGACACGAGGTAAATTATTCCAGATCCTCTTTTTCTGCCTGGAAATACATTTGAAAAGAGGAAAGTCGAAGCAGAATAATCCGCGGTGAACAAGTTATTGACTTCCGGCACTGAATCCTTCTAGCCTTGACTCACCTGCAGAGATCAGCTACCTGCCTGATGTAATGAGCCCCTCTTCACATTCAAACTAAATCCCATCCCACATTCTTAAAAAGTTGAAGGGCTTAGAAGTTTAAGATTTTTGGATTTCAGAGCTACCTGGTTACCGTGTGGAATTAGAAAGTTGGAACCAGTTTTTTCTGCAAACTGTACCCAAACTGCTTGCTTCCTGCTTATTTTATTTGTACCATTTGCAAATATGAATACAGTGCCACAGCACAGGAAATGAGACATAAATATAGAAGCTTGGTGGCTATATATATTCCGCATAACGTTCATCTATTTATGTTAATGAGAGGGACAGGATACAGATGTGACAAGGACGCTGTTATTAAGAAAAAAACAACACTTCATAGCTTTTTTAAATCCCTTCTCTAGGCCAGTTTGTACTTCAAAGGGAAATGTTTCCCAAGATAATCTGAGTTTCGATTGGAGGTTCAAGGCAATCAATGGCAGGTCTCCCCCCTGTCACTCTTTCCTCTTTGTTGTTGCCTCTCTGGCATCTCTCACCACACACACACACACACACACACACACACACACACACACACACACACACACACACACACACACACACACACACACACACACACACACACACACACACACTCACCGTGTTTCTGCCCTATCTCCAACAGGACGGGCTCTCCCAGCTCGATGGTGAAGGCCTTGTTCTTCTCATACTCCTCATCATCGATAATCTTCACCTCGATGATCTTCCTGTGAAAGAGAGGAGGGAAGGATGAGAGTGTGTTCTGGTTAATTAACATGTTCAGTTTCATGCCCTCCCTCGTGCATTGCATCCGCTTTTAGAGCAGTCCGTTAAACCTGAGAAAGTCTCACTATGTCAGTCTGTAATCAGAAATACCTGTATATGAAAAAGTTACTCACTATAGCTTTAAGCAAGAAACAGGACACATCGCAAGAAACAAAAAATAAGATGAATTCCTCTCTTAAAAGCTGGGGCATATGATTTCGGAGAGAATAGCAGTTGGGATAGAGATTTGAATCCAAATACCTCAACCTCTCCACTTGTGTTCTCTCTGGTCCCTCCCTGACACGCTCTACCTGCTGTAGCTCCTTCCTCCGAACCACAGTTATGTGCGTTCATGTCTTTTCAGCTAGTGTATTTCCCGGTCTTTCCTCGTATCCCTGCTCTCTTAGCGGTGTAAGCAGTTGTTGTTAAAGTGGAAATAGGACATTTAGGGACCGTTGATTGTAGACATTGCTGTTTCTTGGCTGCCGTAATGCCAAACTGTCAGACTGCTAGGGTCGTGAACGCTCACGCAACTGACGCAACAACGTCGGTGCCAAAGTGAATGGACAGTCCCAACAGCCAATAAGACCGGAAATCGGAGCCTCGCTCTGATTGGTCAAAATGTACATGAGCGGTGGCAATTTTTGGGGGCGGCACACAGAGAAAGGGGAGAGCAAAGTGACGAGTAGATATTCTCAGACCACTTCACCTACATATAGCTGAAGGGCTAAAATGACATTTTTGCCAAATATTACAGTGAAAAAGTTACCCACCCCAGCTTTAACTCTTGTGGGAGAAGATGAGGAGCTACTGTAAAAGATAAAGGGTGAAGCCCAAGTTGCTGTTGCTCAGTGGGACACGATATAAGGCAGCTAACTTTACCCACCGGGCAGAAATAAAGCTATTCTCCAGCTGACAGTGTTGGCAGCACAGACACATAGTTGAGACATTTCCTATAGTTGCACCCAGGGGAGAGCACCAAAATGCAGCGCAAAGAGTTTTATTTAGGGGACGCATTCTGCAGCCAGCCCTTTAATAGAGAATCTAAAGTAAAACAAAGTGTGTGCATATGCAAAAACAGCCGTGTGTGTGTGTGTGTGTGTGTGTGCATGTGTGTGTGTGCATGTGTGTGTGTGTGTGTGTGTGTGTGTGTGTGTGTGTGTGTGTGTGTGTGTGTGTGTGTGTGTGTGTGTGTGTGTGTGTGTGTGTGTGTGTGTGTGTGTGTGCGTGCGTGCCCAGGGGAGGTGGCATTGTTATCAGTTCCGGCAATGTATTAACAGAGGGAGTATCACTAAAGTGGAATAAATTATTCTGGGGAACGCTTGCTGTCAAAATCTGTGAATATCTTCTCACTATCCACTACCTGTCTGTAATGTGTGTGCACTGAATACGACTGCAGTGTTAATACAAGGCCTAAGCTCTATAAACTAGCAACATAACCTTTACAGAGCCTAGGCTATGTAATTACACTTTCGAGCACACACACAGTACATACAAGTAGAGGAAAGTGAGGAGATATTCACACTTTAAAGGTGGGGTAAGCGATTCTGGAGAATGTTTGTTGACAAATCACCTTTTGTCAAAATCCCTCACTGATTTTGATACAGTACATCTGTATCTGACAGGCAGGCAGTAGTGTTCATTTCCACCTAGTTGTGTTATTATATGCTTCACTGTCAGCCATGTTGACTCTGACACCACACACAGGCTCCGCTTCAACAGAGAGAACGCAGGAGGGAGGAGAGGAAAGAAAGAGACAGAGCGAGAGAGGGGGATGGAGGTGTAAAGAAGTGGAAGTGCATTGATTTCACTGGCGAGCTGTCACAGAAACAATGGATGAAACTGTCGGCTGGACTCTGTTTCAGGGAGGGATGAAATTAAATGTTTTAATTTTACAGACGATTTCTTTACTTAAATCATTTCCAGACATCTGTCTGTAGAAACCTCCTTATTTTAAGATAGACTTTAGTCAGCCACCATTAGCATGTATGGCATTCTAGTATAGTTCACGCCAAAAAAAAGTTACGTCTTTTATTTCATGTATTTCATGACCTGTCATCTAGAAACATTTTCTTTTCAAATCTGTGTTTTCAAGCATCTTTTTGAGCTAACCTTGCAGCATCAGCTAGCTGGCAAGCGTTGAAAAATCATAACGTTTGGCATTTCAGCAGTTTGTGGCTAAAAATGAAAAGCCTGCTGTGCATCTAACAACTGTCTGATTTTTTAGGGCCTATTGTTCAGAAAATGACTGAGAATTTACGGTGGTAAATTGGCTGTGGTATACTTTGTGTAAAGTGCATTATGTGCCGTGCTCGCATGGAACGATTTACAGGTGTAGCAACAGTGACTTAAGGGCAGGGCTTAGTCAACCGTCAATGGACAGTAAGAGAGGCAAGAGGAAAGGCAGTGGTGAGAGAAAAAAACAGATTAACACAGAGGAGCAGGAGGAGAGAGAGGGGAAAAGAGAGTGAAGAAGAAGTTGACAGAGAGAGAGGTTGAAACAGGACTATGAGTAATGCTCTAACTCCACTGAGATGTTAAGGATTACGACTCAATACACACTGAGTTCACTTGGGGGGACAATACACACACACACACACACACACACACAATGACGGATTAGAACTCACCTTTTATGTACAAACATGGAACAGTCATACAAGTCAACTATGAGCAACGTGCACACATACACAGTAGATATGTACACACATACAGTACTGTTTGTCATGCTGCAC
>CM049417.1:8705000-8760000 GCA_026929865.2 Hyperoplus lanceolatus | reverse complement strand
GCGCTGTGTTCAGGGTGTTATAGGGGACTAATCTGCCATGGCTGCTGGCACAGCTGGTGTTTGTTTACATGGCGTAGCTGCTACAGATGCTACCTATGGGTACACTCAGGTTAATCAATTTGACTGATGTAAACAGACAATCAAAGCGCTCGGTGCAAAAAACAACGGAGTATGCAAATGGGCCGTGGGGCCATGTTAAAAGGCATGAAGGCAAGAAGTGGTGGATATTTTGAGAAACAAATGAAAACTTGATGTATAACTTTGAGGAAAGAAGACCCTCACAGCCCAGAATGAAACGTAGACATCGTTTTAATGAGGCATTTACTGTTTGTCCCAATACATATCAGGGTTTCTCTTTACTAGGTGTAAAGTGTTATAAATAATAAAAGTAACTGATGCCTGGTGAAAAAAATTACATGTATTCTCTCAAGCTTCATCACACATTAGACCATTAGGCTTCATGAAACTTTTTTTTTTACTTGCTAGACAAATACTATACTTTGCAATCAAGCTGGCAAAGACCTTGCAAACCGGAGTGTGTATGCAATTTTGAATGTGCGACATGACCGTTTGATGGATGACGCACTCATGAAGTATTGCTCTGGACCTCGAGAATCAATGCGTGAAGCTGAACTTTCAAAGTGGAAAGTGACCATAACTGAACTGTAATCCAATTGCTACATAGGAGGCCTCCACTATACGGCGGACCACTTTGATGGAGAGACATTAATCCAGCTTCCATCTGTCCCTGTGATGGCCATGTTTCAGAGCGTCCATTTTATCTAGAACAACCTGCGCTCACATGAACAGACCAACCAGAAGGAGAGGAGTTAAAAGAAGCAGAGATGAGAGAAGATGGAAGAAGGAGGAGGAAGGGTGTTACCATATAAGACAACAGTGGGCGGTATGGAGGCTGTATGGTTGGCATGGAAACCAGGAAGACAGAAAGATCTGAAGTAGATTGTAACACATGTGCACATACACACACACACACACACACACACACACCTACACTGTATACACACACAACATGGTCGCTTATCATTTATTGTACATGCTTATCTCCGTCTTCATATCAGTCCCTTACGTGCACGCTAATGACTTTTCTATCTGCGGCAAATTGTGTTGGATTAAGTCGCAAATCACGTCAAGCATACATTGTCGCACATGCGTGCACACACACACACACACACACACACACACACACACACACACACACACACACACACACACACACACACACACACACACACACACACACACACACACACAAATTAGATCTGAAATGAGAAAGTATGTAAGCTGTGCACTACTGCTTCTCCCGTGGGCTTAAAAAAGAGTAGAACTGATAGGTATACACATACGGTATACACACACATACATTATGTGGAGAAGGCAGCAGCATAGTGCACAGTGTGCACACATTGATTTTCCCCCTGGTCATCATTTATAACCCGCTACTCTTCTCCCTTTTTCTCATTTAAAATTCAATGTTCTTTATTTGCATATACGTATAGGCAACTGGGGAAAAGCCCTTTCTTGCAAAAAATAAATCATATGACGTGAGTAAACATCGGCATAATTATTATCTAATGGGACCACATTTTTCCTCTCTTATCCCATGTGGTTTTATATTGGGCTTTAGTTGAGCACATTGACAGGAGAGAGGGGCATATATTATTGTTTATTTTGAAATGTGTGTTATCTGTGGTGCCATCAGAGGACAAAGTATTTTCTTCCTGTATGTATTTTTTAGTGCCTTCTCATTCTCTTTCAGCCGTGTTTGATGTGTGACTTGGGGAGCGTCTCGTGAGAACAAGACTGCACTTTACAGTTTTCAAGAGGGAGTGAAAAGAAAAAGGAGGGAAACCGCGGAGTGTGAGTGAGGGTCATTAAAACGTAAAGGACAATATGTTAAAAAAATGAGGAAACTGAAGTGAACGCGTGTTTCCTGAACAGCCCATATGCATCTGTGCATAATGAGTGTGAATCCACTGGATGTATCACCTATAGACATTCACAGCCACACACACCTCATTGACTTCCCTTCCCCTCTTTTTGCATAGTTAAACAAAGCTCAGGATCTGATTCACACTGACAGCACGGGGGTGTGGGGGATTGAAGGCGTCACTGAAGATGTGAGACTCGTGACTTCAACTCTCAGCTATGTTTTAATGGCACTTTGCCTTGCTTCTGCCATTTGTTGAAAAAAATCTCCTCACAAGAGCGTATAAATGTTGGAGTCAGCCCCAGAGTTTTTTTCTTCTTCATAAACAACGGTTTTGATAAAGAGGCTTCACCTTAGGCCTTCAGACATGACAAACAGGCAGGTGTTACTTTGTGAAAAAAGGGAGCTGAAAAGAGGAGCCAATTTGCAGATTGTCACAGCTACCGTGAAACCTGTACTTGCAAAGTGCAAATTGGCTTTGAAGCTGCGGCGCAATTTCGAGCCGTCATTCTAAATCAGTTTTTTCCCCCCTCACACTTTTCATAAACAACTAAACACGGCAAATGACTTTTGAAAATTTGAAAGTCAAATGTAAAGGCGTTTGACCTGTTCTGATCACTTTACGGGTTCATCAACACACTGCATAGTACATACTACATCAACACACTGAACTACATCAACACACTGCATAGAGTGAATCTTTTACAGGCTTGGAGCTGTCATTAGGCGGTTGCCATGGCGATAACCACGTCACACAATGGCCACCGTTGCTCTACCCCGTCTTTGTTGATGTGTTTCATAAAAAGGTTGCTTAAATCTTACCGCTGCCACTTCTGCCCCTAACTGCCCACACCACAAACCCTTTTAGCAGCTTTAAATTATACATCGCCATCAGCTTCCTACAGCTAAGAGATGCACAGAGTGAGGGATGGATGGATGGATGGATGGGTGGGTGGGTATATGGATGGTGGATGGATGGGTGGGTGGGTAGATGGATGGATGGATGGATGGATGGATGGATGGATGGATGGATGGATGGATGGATGGATAGAGGGGGAAATATTGAAAAAGGAGAACAGATAGGGAACAGGGATAATACAACATGAACAAACAAGCCAATTAATGTAAGGTTGAAGGATGGATCAGGCAACAGGGACCAACAGATGGAGAGATGAAAACCCAAGGCAAAGAGACAGGGACTGTTAAAGGAGGAGAGGAAAACACACACACACACACACACACAGATAATAGGAAGACAGACAGACATTACTTAAGCTTAACTAGTCCATCGCAGCGCTACATCTCTATCACTGATGGGAAAACCCTGGAAAACAAGCAGTGGTGACGACAGAGGGAAATAAGTGAATGACAGGTGGCCGTCCTTCCTCCTCCTCCTTGCCCCTTTCCTGTTGTCATCCCTCGTTCCTTTATGCTCCACACTCTTTCCCTCTCTCTCTTTTTTCTCTCTCTCTTTTTCTCTCTCATCTCATCTGTTCTCATGTATGTTTCAATGCTTCTCATCTTATATTTATGTTTGGCTGCCATGGAGAATGGAGCTGTTTGAAGAAGGTCTTAACACAAAAGACAAAATTCTGTTTCACTTGTATCACTGTTGTTTGGATGGGCATTAGGTGTAGTATTGTATCTATTATTTATATTCCAGTTTGAGAAGAAATATGCCAGGACTCCCTTATCATTATCATGATGGCTACATTACATAGACCATTTCTACATGTCTTCTTCGCCGGCCTAGTTTGGGTTTTCATATTTCAGAAATCAAGAGGGATGTTATAAAGTATTAGTATGACACACAGCAAAAAAAATGGCAAAGAGCAAAAAATAGAAAAAGACCGGGCTCGATATCCTGGAAAGATGAATGGAGTGGTAAAGATTTAAAATAGATTTAGGGTTCTGATGTTATCCAAACTATGAGTATACATCTTGTTTGGCAACCATGCCCAACATTCATTCTTGTTGTCGCCTAAACAAACAAAACATTTTTTATTTAAGAATAAGGCTAATCACAAAGACCCTATCTGGTTGGATGTCATTCTACAACAATGGAATACTTAAGCTATATGTAGAAATCCCTCAAAGTATCCCAACAGTGTTTTTAATGCTGTTACAAATTAACACAATACTGATATAATAAAGACCTTGGAACTAGATGGGTATTTCTTCAAGACACAGGATCCACATTAAGATAATCATATCTGTTAATACTGTGCTTTTCCCCCACCATTCCAATTACATTACAACAAACCACTTCAAACAATAAGCCAAGAGCCTTTTGGAGCCCCCTGTAGTGCTAGGGCAGTGGGTGCATTGTTGCCCTCTTTGCCCAGTTGATAGCCCTGCCTTGATCTACACTAGGATATAAATGACATTGCGCTGCTTTGAACAATGTTCGGGCTGCACAGCGTGAGCTTGAAATGTCCACTGTGTGATTAAGGGTTTCAGTAGTTGAAAAATGAATGAGGGCAGCGCTTTGGTCCTCACAAATGTAGGCAATCTGTTGTACGTGTGTAATGACACCTTTGACCTGATTGTCTGCTATGAGCAGCCCAAGGTGAGGACCTTTAGACAGTGAGATATATATATATATAAATATATATTTATATCTCCATGCCAACCGCTGCCAAGCACTCCTGCCGCTGCTTGCCAAAAGTGCACACGAAGACACACACACACACACACACACACACACACACACACACACACACACACACACACACACACACACACACACACACACACACACACACACACAGACAGACAGACACAGACACATACTCTAATTGTGAGCCATTCTCCGAGCATCCTTTACTCCTCCCGTCTTATTTGTTTTCGCCCGGTCCTTTTTATCTGCTGTCATTCTCTCCCTCTCTCTCTTTCTCCACCTCCACCTGCCCTTTACTCACTCTTCCTTCCCGACAATTCACCCATCTCTCTCTCTCTCTCTCTCTCTCTCCCAGAGCCTATTCTTCTTTTCTCTTTGATATCTCCACTATTTCTCTATCTGCGCTGCCTTTACCTTTGCCTAGCTTTTATCTATCACTCACAACACCTGCACAAGTGTGTTTAAAACCTAGAGGCTGTGAGAGTGTTTATTTTCTATATCATTGGAAGTGGAAATGAAAGTAAGGAAAGGAAAGTGAATGAGCCAGGGAGAATAGAACCCAAGCAGTACTGTAATATAGCTGTATCATAAATGTTCTACAGAGAGAATTTCATAACTCGTTTTGTACCTGTTTAGGTACAATGTGTAATCAAATGAGCAGTAGAGTGTATTTCTGTGTGCAAGCACAGTATATGTTTGGCCTGTCCCGACCTTTTAAAAGCTGATGCTAAACTTTCTTAAGCCTTTTTTTCTCCTACACACACACACTAGTTTGAACTTCACCTTCAACTATCACTTACACACACACACACACACACACACACACACACACACACACACACACACACACACACACACACACACGAGAAAAGAGGAAGAGTAGAACTTCTAAAGGGAAATAAAGGAGGCAGGAGAGCGATTATAAAGTGAAGGGCGATAAAGACGGAGGGCAAACAATGAAGCGCTGGAGAAGAGAGTGCAGCGAAAGAGAGAAAAAAGGGAGTAAAAGAGGTGAGAGTGAATGGATGGGGAAGCGATAAGACGCCACGGCCATGATATATCAACCTGTAAAATAAAGAGGGAGACGCAGACCATCTCTGTGATGGGAAGAATAAAGATGAAGAGATGACAACACTGAAAGATGAATGCAGCTGAGGTGGAGGACAAAAAGAAAGAGAGAGTAATAAAGGAGGGGAAGGAGGAATGTGAGACAATGATCACGTTTATGTGCACAGTATATTCTAAATAAGGTCCATACTCCAGTTAAGACAATATTCCGAATAAAGACTTAACATGCTCAGCAGCTACGGGAATAATTCAAATTACATATCAACATGCATATTC
The DNA here is from genome assembly GCA_026929865.2 of Hyperoplus lanceolatus. NCBI lineage: Eukaryota > Metazoa > Chordata > Actinopteri > Uranoscopiformes > Ammodytidae > Hyperoplus > Hyperoplus lanceolatus. The sequence continues at coordinate 8,754,088 of CM049417.1, read as the reverse complement.
TGAAAAAAACAGCAATGTTCACTAGTAATGGTCGGTGCATTTTGTCCCCAGGTAATAATTCTCGTCACATCTAAGTCAAACGAACACTCCTTATGTCATTATCTTTGTCTTGTATGGTATTGTTTTGTCAGCCAAAAATGACACCGCTTCCTTTAAGGAGCCTTGTTGCATGTTAACACATTAGTTCAACGGCTGTAAATCAGGGCATGTGTCACAAACTGTGGTTAATGCCGAAAAAGGTCGGGAAATCTGAATATTTACAGAATATTTAGTGCGACTAAAGTGTATACATGCCTCAACAATGCGATTAAAATGGGAATAGTCCACGTCTTAATGTGATTATGGATTGGCTTACTCCAACTATGACATCATTCTGATTAAGGTGAGCAGAAACTGCTGTTTACATGGCAATGTCTGATTCAGAAAATGATCTTATCCAGGTTAATATCAGAGCATTTCAGTGCATGTTAACTTGGTCAATGTGTTTAATAGAGTCAGATAAAGAGAAGAAAAGGAAGACGGACTGTGTTGGAAAGAGCAAGGAGGGTGAGAGATGTGAGCTGGGATGGAGAGCTTGTGTGAGTCACGTCTCCTCCGCAAGCTATTAGTGATTTAATCACTCTGACATCACTTTGTCTGTCCGTGTGTGTGTGTGTGTGTGTGTTACCCTGAGCTTGTGCAGTCAGGAGAAACTGGCTCATCTCTCTTCCGCAGCGGCACGCATTCATCATGCCAGAGTCAGAGTTTCTCAATCTACGGGGCTGTGACCCAAAGCAGGTCGCATGGTTCCCTACTGGTGGAGCGATATACCACTCAATCTCTATCTGTCAAGTAACGTGCTGGGAAACTCCACCGTGGTTCAAGTTAAAATGAAAGAACAACCACGAGCAGGAGACGCGTTAACACCCAACTGAGATGAGCACAAATGAGGTAATGGCGGAAAATGTTTAAAATGTCTAAGCATCTTCATGCAGGGTCTATGTTGAGGAGTGGGACAGCTTCAGAAAATAAACTCCTCCTTGCAAACACACTGTTATCAAGCAGTCAATCAATCAATATCACTGCTCATTGACGTCATAGCTATTGAAGAGTATAGTGTGAATACTGTTATTATTAAGAGCAGAAATGACCTGTATTTAGAGAAAATTGTTTGAAATCATTTCTTTATAAATGCCAACTGCCCATTACCAACCCCCTCTTTCTCTTCAAATGACCTCTTATTCCAGCACTTATCTGATATAATAGCACCGACTGCATTCACCACTTTGTTTTGCAGTCAGAATATATTCCCTCTCACATGTCATTAAGTCTGACCAGTGTTTCTCTAGCACATACTGGACAACAACAACAGTTTTGCTAATCCCCGCCGTGGGACAGCAGCAGACAGTCTGGGCCAGCATCATTATCATTTCCCTTCATTAGACCCAGGCTGCTGCCGTCACAGTCGCATCCAATCATGTAACAAACAGAGGTCACTGCTCAAGATTGAATCAAACAATCCCCCTCTGACCAATGTGGCCAATGTGTGGTCCAAGCAACAAGGAAACAAGAGGGGGTGGCAGACAGACACAATTCGCCAAGATTTCCCCAGGGGAACTTACTGTGAACTTACTTCAATGCTTTGCACTGTGGTATTTAACTTTCAACGATAAGTATTGAATACATCTCACTACTACTGCGTATCACACCGTAACTACTGGAAGCACAGAGAACAGGGAGCATGTACTCCAAGCACAAATACAGCTTCCACCTCAAGTCTCTTTCGGTGGCAGATGGTGGAAGGAGTGATGAACTCATTTAATGAACCATTTCCCAAATGTTTATCCTCTTCTTCTGCAAAAGAAAAAGAAGAAGAAGAAGAAGAAGAAGAAGAAGAAGAAAAAGAAGAAGAAGAAGAAGAAGAAGAAGAAGAAGAAGAAGAAGAAGAAGAAGAAGAAGAAGAAGGAGAAGAAGAAGAAGAAGAAGAAGAAGAAGAAGAAGAAGAAGAAGAAGAAGAAGAAGAAGAAGAAGAAGAAGAAGAAGGAGAAGAAGGAGAAGAAGAAGAAAGAAACATAAAAGACGTGGAGGATGCAGTGTGGGATTATGGGAAAACTAGGTCTTTCAGAAACAGGAGCAGTGGTGCGACACGGTTCCAGAGCCCTCCCAAAACATCTGTGCAGCGGTTTAATGCCAGGAAAAGTGTTTCAAGAAGCTGCGAGAAAAAACTTGCAGTCAAACTAAATACATTGAGGAAAAAGTGTCACTCTTGCTTACCCACCCTAGAGCTTCTGCCCTGGCCTTGTCGGTCAGTAAACCCAGCACTGCTCTGTGGCTTTGTATGTTTAATGAGGTGTAGGCGTGGCAGGGTGGGTGTGGGCCAGTGGAGCAGGGAGGCCCAGGGTAAGATGTATGTAGGGGGTAGAGCCGGAGCATCTGTCCCCCATGTTGAGGCTCTAATCATGGGCATGGGAAGGGCAGGGGCAGCCTGTTGCTTCAGCTCCTGGTGGGTCCCACAGCGGTGATTACAGGGTGTGTGCATGTCCACGGGGGTTTGATCACAGGGATGCTACAGTGTGGGCATGTCTGTGTGTATGTGTGTGTGGGCGCAGGACTCTCTGACCATAGGGTGTGTGATTTTGTGTGTGTGATTTTGTGTGTGCGTGTGTGCATGTGTGCGTGTGTGTGTGTGTGTGTGTGTGTGTGTGTGCGTGCGTGTGTGTGTGTGTGTGTGTGTGTGTTCTTGGCAGAGCAAATTGCAGGGACCGCTTTGACCAACAAAAATAAAACAAGCACAGTAGTCCAGGCAAAATAGCATTTTTCATAGAATAAATTGTAAAATAATGTTTTTCAGCTCAGATCATTTCTATGTCCAGAACAACACACTAAAAGTCCTAAGAAATCCTAGTTGAGGAAATATGTTTAATTCTCATAAATCCGAGATGTGTGCCAATAAGGCGAGACACCAATAAATCTCAATAGGGCAATTTTTTTCCTTTAGTCCTATCAAAATGAAACTTTACAAAATGAAACTATCCGTGATAATTAAAATTTTTGGATTACAAGTTTCTTTGAAAATAAATTTTAATATGCAAATGAGCTATACACTAATCATACTTATGCCCAAAATAAACCCAAATAGGCTTAACTTTTTCCTTCACTCCTACCACAATAAAACTTTACATAGTAAAAGTATACTTGAAATGTAACTTTTTTTGTATTACAAAATACTATTTAAATGAATTTGAATATGACATGAGCTCCACACTTATTCAATCATCGTACTGCCAATGGGTGATGGCGATGCTGCTTTTAGACTGGCCTCTAACCTGAAAAACTGCCTGGCTTACCTGCCAGGGGTAAGCCACCTCATAGAAATGATCTGAGCTGAAAAAAAATATTTTACAATTTATTCTATTTTTGGCCCCAAAATGCCTTACTTTGCCTGGCCTAGAGTGGAAGATGTGGGGCTAACTAAGAAGTACAAAGCGAGAGACTGAAAGCAGGAGATGATAGGGATGTTAAAGGGAAAAATTGATGAACAGAGAGGCAAAGGCACGGAGGATAGAAGAAAACATAAACAACAACAACAAAGGGCTAAAAAAGCAGACAGCTAGACACAGACTGAGGCAGTGCAATCCCTAAAAGTCAAAGCTGTTTTGTAATGTAGCATCGCAGCACCCTACCGCACAATACAACTATGTCCTATAAAATCTGCAAATGCACCCGTCTGGTTTTTGTCTTCGTCTCATGCCCACAAATCAACAGACTTCTCTACTGTAAAGATACTGAGACAGAGGAGCCAGGGGGGATTAAAAGATGGGTTATCATCAATGTGTTTAGAGGATGCCAGAGGTGCTCTGTGTTTGTGTGTGTGTGTGTGTGTGTGTGTGTGTGTTTGCCTGCATGAGTCCGTGCATGCGTGTGTGTGAGACACTGCCAGTTGAATTACTGCATCACCCTGGATAATGTCAATAGGCAAACAGCAGACGGCAGCTGCCACATCGATTTCAATACACAGCTGAAATATAAAACACACGGCCTTGCACACATGAAGGCAAACTAGTGTGCACACATAGACACGCACGCACGCACACACGCGCGTACACACACGGTGAAAGCCTCCAAAGTTGTTAACGATGTTGACTTAAGCTTCTTAACTTTGACTGCTGTGACATTAGAAAAGATGAAGAGAAAGAGGGAGGGAGGGGAGGGAGACAGACAAAAAAAGAGTGAGTCAAGACGCAGCGAGGAGGAGGAGAGACAATAACAGGCAGACAAAGGGAAAGAGGACAAGGCAGGATAAAAGCAAGTGTGTCTTCTATCTTTCCGCTAGAAATTCATCTCATGTTTTTATCTGCTCTCCGTCCTTTTCTCTCCATCAGGCAGACCGTGACCGCAGACACAAGTGCGATCTGACTCTGTAATCGTCATAATCCATTCGGCCGAAGAATGTTTTCCTTTACTAATTAAAGAGCAAACAATGGACGTGCATCTCACACACTAACAGGCTCACTAGCTCACTGTGGCCGTACTCTTAGAAATCTGACTATAAAGGGTTGAGATAGGGAAATGAGAGAGGAAATGAAAGAGAGAGAGAGAAAATGTTAGAAGGGAAATAAACGGGGGAGCGATATCACACGCTTCTTAGTATTTCAACTTTCAGCGGCGACACATGACAGCAGGAAAAACAAATCCTTCAGAAGACAACGTTAATCAAAAAACAACATGGCTCCCTCTTTGAACTCCCGCTATTTCTCCATTTATATTCTTTATCTTCCATTCTATTTTTCCGTCTCCTCCTTGTCGCCTTAACAATGGGAGGGATCAAAAGTTGCTAAGGCAACGAACAGGGAAAGAATAAAAAGAGAGAGAAAAATAACCTGTCATCCCTACAGAAACAAAGGACTAGAATTCTGACGTTTGTCAGCAAAAAAGCAGACTGCAGGGAAGTAGTGAAACAGAGGGGGGTTGAAAGTGTTTATCTGTCCATTAGCAGGATGTTAAGGGGATGCAGGGCGTGGAGAGGAGACATCCCAAAATACAATGCAACTGCCGGGAGTGAAGTTTTTCCTGAAATGCACAATAAATATGTGCCTACTGTCTAATCTTATAAAAAGATTGAAGGGCCTATTTGAACACTAACACTGTTTGTCTATCCTGCCTCTGGACTGCAACCTTGTTCTGATTCACAGCTTTTAATGATGGAATTCTCCAATGATGTAACTGATGTGGGCAGAAAGATCAACGCTCCTTTATATAATTTGACCAAAGCTAAATCAAACTAAATGAGGAACAACTCAAGACAAATGGCATGTGACACAACAAACTAGACTATGTACAAGGTATGGGGTACAAATACATACATAAAAACTTATCTCAATTATTAATTATTAATTATTCATATTTAATGATGGTTAATGTTGTTGTTTTACTTTTTTAACACATTTGCATTGTGTTTGTTCTTCCTTGTTGTCAAATTTTCAGGAGGGATTTTTTTCCACACACAAACTCTGCAGCATAAATATGCCCAACAGGAAGCGGTTTACATACTAACCAACCAGAATGCAGAATGCATGCTGTGTTGATGACAAATACCAACCCACTGCTTAAAATTTTTTAACATGACAGATTCACGCAGCGCAGTATGCAAACAGCCTTACAATAATCTAAATGTGTTTCTACTGCAGGATTGGTTTATTTCACTATTACCCATGATGCACAGCAGTGTTATGCTGGTGTATTCTCACTGACAATGAGGAATACAATCCAAAGCTGCTGCCTTGAACCAGTGTTATCTCAATATGAATATAAGCAGTTTATTTATAAGGTCACAATGTGCTTAAGATGCTACAGTGTTTGCCCTGTGTGTGTGTGTGTGTGTGTGTGTGTGTGTGTGTGTGTGTGTGTGTGTGTGTGTATTCGTGTGTGCGTGTGTGTGTCTGTGTGTTAGTACACACAGACACACAGACACAGACACACACACACACACACACACACACACACACACACACACACACACCGAACGCATCTATACAGAAGGACACTCTTGAATTCACTACTCTCACAGAGAACAGCTCTTGGGGATTTGGTAAGTTCAAAGGATGCTTTATTTTGGGAAACAGCTTTGGGTTAGTCACCCTACTTTGGTGACAGACGGAGAAACAGGTTGCAAATATCAAACACTTTACAAGCACTGTGAAACACGCAAACACCCCCAATCACACTTGCACGCACACACACGCACAAGCTTTCCTCGTATTTTCCTCCATCTCTCTCTCTCTCTCTCTCTCTCTCTTAATTCCAAGAAACATCCCGCCAAAGGGAGAGTGACTTGTCTAAAACTTGCAAAGCTGAGTACTCATCCGCCTGCAGCAAATGCATGATCACAGCTCCACTGACAGTTAAGTCAAAAACACGAGGAAAGTCGTGTTGGAGCTTCATTAACAGACAGCAGGGCATGGCAGGATTCTGGGACTACATAGGAAAGTGGTGATATGGGTGATGCACTTTAAAGGGCTGTTTCAGTGATCTCTATGATCTCGTCAAAACAGAAACAATGATGTCTCCTTTAAGAGATGAATGAAAGCATGCCAGTTGAAATGTGAACATATGGCTTTAGCTTCAGACGTTTAGCACAATTACATGTCTGTAGCCATCAATGACACATATATAAGAACCTTAAACATGATGTGCCATGTTTTCACTCATTTAAGGAGACAATGTTAGCATCATTAGCTATGTAGCTATAGTCGTAAAGTAATTTCTCCAAAATCAGTGGCTACCTAGAAAAGAGAAGGCTGCTTTTGTATATTGTTTCAAAGATGTCTATGAGCCTTGAAGGTTAAACTTGCCACCGTTATTATTATGAACTAAAAAAGCTTGTTGCTTGTAGAATGAACAGGTGAAGCAAGGGTAACTAAAAGGGTGAGGTTTAGGGAACCGTGGGTTACTGTGTTAAGTTTAAAACCGGTGTATCTTGCAATTGTTGGGAAAAAGTAAATATAAGGTTAAAGCCCCAGTTGCAAGGTGACAAGGTTTTTTGGTTCTTAAACTATTTTTAGCAAAACTGTTGCGGGTGGTTTGCTGAATGTATGAGCGTGCACACGCACACACACACACACACACACACACAAGATGGTGATTAAACAGGCGTTGGCACAGTTTGGTGACGCCACCTGTTTGAAATTTATAATGAGTAGCCAGGGGAGAGGACCCCACACACTGTCATACACACACACACACAAACACACACACACACACACACACACACACACACACACACACACACACACACACACACACACACACACACACACACACACACACACACACACACACTGTATACTTGTCTGTGTCTTTGGCTGAGACTCTGTGCTGAGCCGCGGGTCGGAGGAAGGCTAAGAATAAACTCGCCCTGCTGAGCCTATCTCTCTCTCGCTCTCTCTCTCTCTCTCTCTCTCTCTCATACACTGACACACAGACACACACACTTCACTTTCCCTTTGACTTGTGCACACACACACCCATGCCCTCTGACTAACAAAAAGAACAAGAGAGAGAGAGAGAGAGAGAGAGAGAGAGAGAGAGAGAAAGAGAGAGAGAAAGAGAGATGGAGAGGGACCCAGGAGATTCATAAGCTCCGCTAGCGAACAGGGGGATAAATTAAAAGACGCATTCATTGGCTGAACAGAGTTAAGGCTTTTTCAAAGTATATAAATATACATTCCCTGTATTATGTGATAAACCATTCTTTCACTGCCTTTGCCCACCACTTCTGTCTGCAGCTCATCATGTATTCACCAAACAAAGACGTCCCTCTTCAACTCGTCCTCTTGCCATCTTTCGACTCTACACCCCTGACCTGACTCACTCCTCTTTCCCCCTCTATTTACAGTAAACAACCGTATATGAATACACATGTTTCCGTGGGACTGCATTTCCACTTTTTCCTACGATTTGTTGGGCACACACACCGAGCAGTTAAGTGCTGCACCTTCCATAAAATTGGGAGACTCACAACGAGGGACAGATTGGAAAAAGAAAAGTGAAAATCAAAGCAGCGAAAAAATTTGATTTCTTCAGTAGAATCCTACATTTCCCATAATTCAACAGGGCAGAATCTCATATATACAGGAATTTTCTCTGTGGTATCACACCATTTTTACGACTTAGAGCTTATGAAAATAAGCTGAAACCCCCCTTTCCCTCTCCTCTCCTCTCCTCTCCTCTCCTCTCCTCTCCTCTCCTCTCCTCTCCTCTCCTCTCCTCTCCTCTCCTCTCCTCTCCTCTCCTCTCCTCTCCTCTCCTCGTCAGCTCAGCTCAGCTCCGGTGCCTTTAAGACATTTCCTAGAGAATTTTAAGCAGCAACAACGTTTGAGCCCACTCCAGCAGACAGGTAATAGATGCAGGCTGAGAGAAGAAAAATACAGTATGGAATGAAGAGGGGAGAGAATGGAGCGATGGATGGAGGTGTGGAGTGTGAGTAATGTCCGGGTTGTGATCCAGCTAAATTGCCTTGGCAGCAAGTCCCTCTTCTCTGAGTAAAGGGTTAGACAGAGATGGATGGATGGAGCGGATGAGGTGGAGAGAGGGAGAGAAGAAAAGAAGAGAGAGGAGGTGAGAGTGACAGCGGAGGAGGGTATGGGTCAGTAAAGGGGTAGAAAAGGGCAATAAAGGGAGGAAAAGTCTGTCAGAGGAAATAAGAAAAGGTGAAAGAAGAAAGAATGGAGGAACATGCAAATGAGGAGGAGAGGATTGCAAAAGTCAACCAGCGCAGAGGAAAATGTCAAATGTTAAAATAAACTAGACAGTAATGTTAGGCATGGCATGAGATAAGATAGAAAGTAATGCTGCGTCTCAAGCCCCATATTTCCCTGCTATTTAGTATTTGGTGGAAAAAGATTTAGGATGTCTCGATACAGGTGGTCAGACGCAAAATGCAAAAAATACTGGGATATCATACTACATCCGGTCATAGTTTTTGGTGTATAAATCAACATGATTTGAGGGCGATTCTGACGCTCCACTGCGCATCGGAGGTTACGTCACATCGACTGAGCCTCTGAGTGTAAACAACCAGCAATGCAAGGGATATGTATAAGCACGATGCAAGTTCAAGGCGTGATGTTATGATGAAATGAATAATTAAATGTATGTCCCAATTGTATGCCTATTGCATGCTAACTAGATGATGTTTATGATCAGCTGTAGGAGTATGCGATTTGGAACTCAGGGACAGACAGAAAGTAGCCACACAGAGCAAATCTTAGGCAAGGGAACGACAGAAGAGACCAAAAGAAGGGAGGTGGAGGGAGGAAAGACACGTGAAGCGGATAAAAGCAGGTTTCCAATAGTGACAAGCATTTCAAAGGCGCAATGATGAAACAAGAAAAGGAAACAGGCAGAGAGGGGGAGCAGAGAGAAAAGACATGAAAAATGAAAGAGCAGGAGGGATATTACGAGGGCTTATTTTTTCTTTCTGTTTTGTTCTTTCTTCTTAAGTCCATCTTCTTCTAAAAGAAACACTGGTGCAGCCCAAAGATAACAGTGGATTAACTGTAATAACAAAGTATCCCTGACATTATCACTGCAAACAAGGCACATTCATAGTTGTTATTGTAAAATAAATATGCATTATCAGTAAATGGGATTCATTTGTGTCATTTTGGCTACAACATTTTTTTAGTGTTTACCTTAACACGTCCTGAAGAGACACCTCATACGCTAAATGTGATTTATTTCTAACCCATCGGTTTGAAATCCATTGTAAATGTGTTGAATCAATTTTTTGACAACTACAGAGATTCTTTTACAACACTCACTTTTTAGTTCTGGAAAAAAAAAAGTTCAAAAAAGGTTGTTCTCAAGAACGCAGAAACACACTGCATCTTCAAAGTCATTCTCTGAAGGCAAGCCACATATGAACAGCTTTTGGATGGCCTTGCCAACATTCCCCCTGAATGCCCTCGCTGTCACATTGGTCCTCATTCAGATACTAGCACAAGCACACACGCACCAGCACACACACATACACACACACACACAAAAAAACACACGCACGCACACACAAACAAACAGATGCCTTGCTTTATCAGCCCCAGGAGGCACTGAAGAAAACTGGATTCCCAAACGCTTTATGTATTGGTCAATTTAACATTGCTAACATCAGCATATTAAAAATGAATGTGGCCAAGGACGCAAGAGCAATTTTATGACTACATGTGTATGTGTCTGTGGGTCTGTGTGTGTTTGTGTGTACACGGGTCTGCAAGCATTTTAATTTGGGCTAACCTACCTTGAAGAGTGGCATTAGTATACAGATATCTGCCTAATAGAGTTATTTACATTGTTAGTTCAGGTTAAACACTCAATTAGCCTAAACAGCAATTCCTGAATGGGTGTCAATCACAAGGACATGAGACAATATATCAACATCTTATTAATACACAAAAGGTATATCGCCTACTGTGGATTTGTTTTTATATGTTGGGCAAGCTTTTTTAGATTGTTGTCAGATGCTGTGTTTCAAAGTGCATAGAATGTGTGCTTAATAAGGTAACAGTTTGTGACCAAGGTGTAAATGTACTTACATGGTTTCGTCGTTCTGAAACTCCAGCTTGCCGGCTGCTGGTTCATAGTCGTCCCCTGCTCTAGCGGTGCCGTCCACTGTGCGGTAGGGCACTGCTACCAGACCACGGGCCCCAGAAGTCCTCAATACCTTCACCTCCATCACACCCACACTCTCACTCACTTTCTGACTGGACGTCTCAAAGGTAAAGATACCTGGAAGAAAGACATAGAAAGGAGGAATATAGAGTGTATACTCCACGAGGGAGAAAGACTAGACAGGACGTGAAATATGAGGTTAATAAACACCCACGCTCTCTCACTCGCTAGCTTGTCCTCCGAGGTGTGCGATATGTATTGGCATAGGGATAACACATTATTACACACCCACTCTCTCCAGATAAAAGATAATAGGCATTAGGTGAACACCCACTCTACTATCAGTCTCCCTCAGTTTAATTCTGCCTGCATGTCGTCAAACTCCTGTAACTGAATAAAGTGGGGACATTGAAGGGGTTGGAACCTTTTTTTTACCTTCTAGTGAGACCTTTTTGTTAGTGGAAATCAAACATTAAGCTGGTGAAATGCACATATTCTTACTACAACCATAGTGTTTAAAATGATTGCTGACCCTGCTTTTCTTATGTATATTTGATACCTTCTCTGTTTTGCACAGAAGGGTTAAGCTAAAATAAGAAATGTGTTTATTTTTAAAACTTATTTTTTAGATGCAGCATCTCTGCAGTTTTCATTTCCTTAGAGGGAAAATGAGGAGCATTCAAATTTCAGTTCAGCATTAACTGCGAAATAAAAAGACCAAATGTGTTGTAGCCATATTGAAAGTGTCGTTCTACTCACCTGCGTGATCGTCATCATAGATGGTCACTGTTGCAGTGTGGTTGTCACCCAGCACGGCTTTGGGGCCGACGCTGGAGTCCAGAGGGGCAGAGCCCACCTCAGGATACCCAACCAGTCGAGGGTTGCTCAGGTGGACATAGAAATACTCATCCTCCTCAAATATGTCGTCGTCAATCACTCCTACTGTGATCTCTGGCGAAAGAGTAGTGAAAAGTAATTAAGGGATGGTGATTTTGGTGAGTCGTTCATGGTAACAAGATAATATCTATGGTCCCCCATGAGGAATTCTGAATAATTACAACAAAACTGTTGGTGCATCTACATGAGGTAAGCCTTTAGTGATTGTGCATGGATTCTATACCGTAATCTGCTATAAATCCAGGTAAACACTGCCATACTGAGAAATACAGAGAGCGTTTTGTTGAGCTGATAAGCTTAATCAACTTTGTGTCAACTCGTTTGGCGATGGCGTGAATGTAGCATTCATTTATATGAAAAAGTTCCACACTATCGCTTTAAACAAAATCATTTCAGTGTCCGTTTTCGCTGAAGCCAGAGGATGTGATCCGAGCCTCAGTCTCAATGGCATGTTTACTGAAAACATGTCACAGAACATTGCTGTCACTGTTATTTTTTACTTCTTTTTTTTTACCTTTGAGGTTCTCTCCCGGTTTAAACAGCAAAGTTCCCTCGGCAAACTCATAGTCTGAACCTGCGTTTGCGGTGCCGTCTTCCGTGCGGTAATCCACCTGGATGGGAGAGAGGAGCAAAGATGACAGAGACAGACGTGATGAGTTAAGAGAAGGGTCAGATAAACACCAAAGAAAGAGGGAGGGAGCAAAAGAGCACAGAGGACGAGAAGGAGGATAGCAAAGACATGGTGTGGAGGCATTCGAGAGAGAACAAGAGAAACAGCTCAATTAAATCTGGCCCTCTGGCTCAGATACAATCCGATAACAACGACTTTGAAGATAGTAAAACACAAACTTTCCTTGTATCTACTCCTAACTCTATTCTCGTCTCTCCACCTGCCTTTTCTATAAACCCTCTATATCCCCCATACAGCATGGCTCACAGACAGATCACAGTGATGCAACCGTCCCACTCATTATTTAAAAATGGAAAAAATCAGATTACGTCAAATTAATCTATGGCTGTTAGTAGGGCAAAAGGCTGATCCTGTATATCTCACTATTGGTGGTGCTATTGCAGACATATTCTCGTGGCTTTGCTCTATTTTTAGCCCTTGATTAAATGTGTATGAGTGACAGGGCTCTAAAATTTCTTTTTGAATGCTTCCATTACTCAAGCTGGTATTGCAGGGATGGCATTGCGTTACATTCAGGCTCATTCATATTCCACATGTTTCAGACACGAGGAGAGCTGCCTGTGGAATTTTTACGCTGCAAGATTAAAATGGGAGAAATCCTATCTTGATGCGATTACTGAAGCAGGAAAATGTTTTGCCTTGAATGTAATTTGTATGTATTATGGATAGCCTGCCAGCCAAGAATATAGCTTGGTTTTAGGAACTGTACCACTGTATGTTCGGGGTCACAACGACACTTGGCTTAATGTAAGGAATACATCTGCTATAGTGAAGTACCACGTGTGACTGCTGTCTCCACTTCAACTATACGCAACATTTATACAGCAGTTGGTTCTGAGCGAGTGATCTGATTGGACGAGAGACCTTCTGAGCGTTCTGAAGGAGTGCTGATATTAGCGAACAACATCACTCAGACTGTTCACCAAACTGTAGACCAACTGTCAAAATCACTCCGCGGCTCACTGATGAGCCGGAGCTTCACTTGTGTGTTATCTGTGTGTGTGTGACTCCGGTTGACTGTGGCGAGTCTCTCCCCTGTGAGAGGGCATCGCTGCCACACACAGACACAGACAGAGACAGTGTGCGGTAGTCGCTCACACTCACGTTACTGAAGACAGCAATAGTGTGTGGAGATAAACTCAGGCTGCTGAATAATACGAGCGCTGCATAGCTTTAGCCTAGCCTAGCTTTCCCACCTCATTGTATAACGTTACTTCCCCCGGGCCGAAATACACTCATAAACTCTGGGAAATGAAGCGTGGGGGGTTTGGATTGGGCAGCGGACCTTATTACCAACTAGATTAAGATCCGCCGTTCCGTTTCTTTGGTGATTTTTACGGGACATCGGGCCGCCGTGGTTAATGTTACCAGAGTAAACAAAGCAAGACAAGCTCACTCGCGTAAAGTTGTTGCATAGCAACGCGCTCCGCTCTGACTGCTGTTGTCGAACTATTTGTGTTGGCGGAAGCAAATACATTCTTAAATGATTAAAGATCACATTTTAAAGTTAACTTGTGAATTTCAGTTGTAAAACTGCTGTATAAAAGCAATAGCACACTCGAGGTCGCATGTTGTCGCTCTATATCAGCACTGCTGTGTTTCTCTCCGGCACTCGGCCTGCGGCCTCGTGCCTACGACCGAATCACAGCAGTGCTGATATAGAGCGACAACATGCTCCCTCTCGTGTGCTATTGCTTAATTCATCATCATCATTAACATTGAGCTCATCGGTAGCTAGTTTAGCTTTCAGTCTTTTAAGTTTGCCATATTTTTTCTGCTGCTTTATATGTGTAGCTCAGCTGAACATTCCATGATATACCCTATGTATATAAAAACAATGATATGAAATGTTATGACTGGCAGCCTCTTGTGAAAATTGTTAAACCTCCAAAGAGAATAAAGCACTGGGTAGGTTTCTTTGAACTTCTCGAATGCTCAGATTGCATTCTGGGATTCTGAATGGATTCTTAGTACAAGCATTAGCCCTATTGAGAAACCCTGTTTGCCCAAGATGATAATAATTTCTTGGTTTGTAAAGCGTCTGCAGAGCTTGTGTGTGGGCTATAGGCCACTTCACTTTACATAATAAGCCTCGCGTAGGCGGCAGACTGAGGCCATGCCTTCAGAATTACTCTACAGACAGCAGTGATGCTGCGTCATCTTTTAATTTTTTATAGAAAGAGAAGAATAAATAGAAGAAACAGCCTAGCAAAGGCCCTGTAGTGATATCAGATATCACATCACACTCTCTTTGTGAGAGGACTCAGGCCAGTGTTAAAACCTCTGGAAACTTGGTCTAAAATAGTAAAAAAAATCTATAAATGAAAAAAGTTCAAAGTCAAAGTTGGGTGTCTCAATAAGCTTTTACAACCATCAGATTGAAAGTAAATGTTCATAAATATTATTTAAAATCTAGTTAAAAAACAGCTCTTTTACTGTTTAGGCAGTTTGACAGGACTTTGTGGGTGTGGCCGTATCAAACATCCGCATGGCAACAGTCACTGTTCTTTAAAGATCATCGGGCAGAGAAACGCCGTGATTGGTTCACAATACATGCTGTGTCATAAGAACCAGAGCATAGCCCGCCTCGTCTAAACCAAATAGCTGTATAACGAATATGTGTTTTTCTTTGAGTTACAACCTGGGGGGAAACGGAAAGCTAAAAATATTGGAAAGCAAGTGTTGGCAGCCACTACTTTTCCTTTACCAGCATCTGACCAGAAATAGATAATATGGATGTTCAACACCAACCTTGACAGTAACTCCGGGGTCTCCTCCGTGCCTGGCTACAGTCAGCTTCAAGGAGCCACAGTTTTCAAAGCACTGGTACAAGGCAGGTTCAAAGTCCATCCGGATGGTGTGAGGGTCAGCTTCCTGGGCCTGGGTCTCGTTACTGCTCACAACCTGGGGGAACAAACATATGTATTAGGTTGCACACAGGCAGGAGCAGTGTACGGTATGACTTTAACTGGTATACACATTATCTTTGTCATTAAGTAATGCGTTTTGTTTATATCTATGTATTTCATTTGTTTTTCATGTACATTGAGTTCGTAACATTAGCCAGGAACTTTGGTTCAATTTCTGTTTCACATGAACACTTTAAGGTGTAACAGCCAATCGCACAACCGTATTATCAAAGTATTTTGAACTGGGTAATATTGCAAGAGACCTCTTTCCCTCACGGTTATGTGCAGCCAGCGAGGTCTCTGAAAAGTGAATTACGTTTATTTTACAGAATATATTCGTGTTTACTTTTTTAAAGTATGTGAACTTGTCTATTTCTCACATTGTCATACTGTGTAGTTTCGATGGTGGATAATTGTGCTGGATGATTGTGGATATGATGACGGTGAATAAGATGACAAGGAATGAATCCATTGTGCTGTATATTTCCTTTGAGGGAGTGATAATGACTGAGAATCAACTGCTCCAATGGCAATGAGGTGGAGGGTTTGTGTTAGGCTCACTTTACGAGCCTGGTCCGCCGCGTGCTTCTTCAGGATGTTGCCTGCTCCGATCATCATCCTGGTTGCCTGGATACGGTAGAACGCTCTGCTCTTCTGTTGCTGCATCAGGGTCTGATCGGGGGGGGGGAGAAGAAAAATAATTAGCTGATTGAATTTGTCAAGTTAATCTATAACGTGCTTTAAGAGATTAGTCCTTCTTTAGTCCTTCGTTTCATTTCATTTTCGACAGGGATAGCTGCCATTTAAAAGGTTAACTGGTGTATCTATGTCCCCTTGGGAAATTCTTCTCATGTGTCCACAGGTCAAATGTCACGGCTAATTGAGATATAAGAGGACACTTCAAACGCATGGCTGCTCCACATTTGAAGCCCGACAGTGATCTTAAACAATAAGGGATGTCTATTTCTCTGGCTGGTGCTTGCACTTCAATGGTTCTTTTAAAGACCACTAACTGTCTCTGCTTTCTGACACATTGCCAAGACAAACCAAACAAACGGGTAGATCAGGGGAGACACTGTGAAAATGAATAATTTGACATTGCAGATGTTCACTCTCTGTGAAGTATTAATGTCTTCTTAATGCCCAAGACTGTAGTTGCTGGACTGCTTAACTGCAAACTATAGCTTTGATGAGCCTTTTAAATCCATATCTTTACCTAATGATTTCTATAATAAAGTATGGGTCAATTTAACAGCCGAGTGCTCCACCAAATAGAAATTAACAACCTTGGCTACTACTGTCATAGTGGGAGATTGTTAGATTAAATGTAGCCTCAGCGCTTGAGAGACCCCCTGACTTATTTAAATTCAAAAGGAAGCAAGCTGCCAAGTTCACTCCACAATCTGCCTCTCTGTGCAGGGACGGAATAAGTGATTGTAAGTTTAGTTAAAAACTTGATCTGCTTTTGCTGCGAATGTCAGTCTTAGATTAATGAAAGTCCAAGTCCAAGGGGACCAAAGGGGACAGCCATTTAATGTTTAATGTGATGACTCATTATGGGCACAAGAACCTTCATTTATCCGATAGGGTTAATGCTTCAACTGCAACTGACGTTCTTGTTTATAGCAGGAGGGTGAGGGAGGCTTGAATGCAAACAAAGATTTAGTAATTGGCCAGCGCTCCTTGGGGTTCTCTACTTCTTTACCTCACACCCAAAAGACAAAGAGCCGGGACAAGAAATGACTTGGATTGGCCGAAAAGTTGAAAGTCAAAAACTAAACTACACTAATGCCAAATTTAGACAAAAGTTTAATTTGAAATAAACCACAACATTTTCATTTCTTGACAATACCAATAAACAAATAGCAAATCTAAGTTAACCAAAAAATTCTTAACTCGAGGTCCACATGCTCGCTTTTTGCAGAGCTTACATTAAGGATGGGAGACATTCATTGACTTATTTAGAGATTGGCCTTCAATATATAGACAGTAAGACGGTGTATTCAGTTTTGCAAGGCCCCCCCCCCCCACATTACATTATATGCTAGGTGTGTAGCTACAGTAAATGACACATTAGCTAAACAACTTACTAACTGCATAGTTAGGTTTACCATTTACTTGAAATAAATGTGCATGAGAAGAGATGAACCGAGAGGCATTTGAATCAAACTTACTAAGACTATAGTTAGTCTTAGTAAGTAATGAATAATAGGTCTAATGGTAATTCCAAAACATTCTTTAACAGCTCCAAAGTTGCCCTGGAACATTCTGAAATGTTCTCTGTGCTGTAGCCTATAACAGCTCACTGAAGACACTTTGTTCACAGCTGAATGTGCTACAGTGTCACCTCTGACACACTGTCACACTGAGAATAATCGCATATGAAATGTGATGCCTGAGGTCATATGTTCCACCCTTTGATTTTGATAGATGTAAAAAGATCTCTAGCTCTGAAACTGAGTGAATAACAGAAGTTATAAGAACCAAGTGTAGATGGTGATGAGCAGAGGAAAACCAGTTAGAAGGTATTTTTCAAAAGAGTGGCTTGACATTTTGGAATATAAGCTTTTTTGCTTTTTTGGCTAAGAGTGAGAAAATAATATGGATACGAGATGGGGATAGGCTTGGACCTGAAGCAGCAGTAAGTAGCTTCAGTAGCCCTGCTCTCTGAAAAGTAAAAATACTATACTGATTATAGACTATTATAGACATTGCATTTTGTTAAACTGAGTTAAAAGAAAACAGGAATTTACACACCAAAACCTTCCATAAACTTTGCATTATGTTTCTGTTTGCGTAAAGACATGTTAACTTGTTAGCTGTGAACTTTTTTTTGACACAGCCAGGCCAGATGTCTCCCCTTTCTACCTACTGTATTTTCTAAGTAAAGCGTATCTCCTCCAAGTTCTACCTTCATACTTCATAGCATGAGAGTCATACGTCAACTGACTCTTCAAAACATTTCCCAAAATCTCAAACTGTACCTTTAAAAATGCTAACCCAATCTCAATAAACTTACATAGCTAAATGTGTATGTGTATCTACATTATGCTCCTCCTCACCTGATAGTTTGCCATCTCAATGAGCTGCTCCATGTCTTTGTCGGGATGCCTCTGCTTGAGCTCTTTCAGGTTCTTGGCCATGTCTCTGCGGGCCTCGTCCTCCTCATCTTTGGCCCCTCCCTCCTCCATCATCCCTCCATCCACCCCACTGTGACAGTTGAGAGCCATCTGTCCATCCAGCTCCAGCATGTCCATCTTAGTGAAGCCTCCTGGACCCAGAGCCCCGCCCCCTCCCGCTCTGTCCAATCCAGCGTCTCCCTCAGACTCGATGATGATGCCGCGGTGCTTGTCGGCGCGGTAACGCTTGCGGATGTACTTGTAGAAGAGCAGGCGCCGGTCGGCCACCCAGGCCTGAACCACGCACAGCGGGAAGAAGAGGAAGGTCAACACCGCCTCCCATACCTACAGGAGACAGGAGACAGGAGACAGGGTCAACACATAGTCTGTTTTTCTTCCTTTCCTTTATTTCCTGCCCATCTTCCCTTCCAGCCAGGAGCACTTTCAACCCATTTTTAGGGGGGCTATACCCCTACATTTTATTGTGGCACCCCTAAAGAATAATTGTTAAAAAAAAGGTCTGTGTTTGACAAGCTCCGGCGAGTTCGGTTTCTGAGCCACAGTGGTGATTCTGGTATGAGATGAAACTGCAAATCCGACGAACTGGTAGGTGTCAAAATGATGTGACATGCCTTCAAACTCGGCAAAGCTTTTGAAAAACCTAAATGGGCAATGATTATTTTCAAATGGTTCCATTAAACTCTCACATCAAGATCTCTGAATGAGCAACTGTATATTTGGCTTTGGCTTTTACAGCCATGTCTGACACATGCCACCTAACCTTTTGTAAACCATGTGATGGCTTCATCAGAGGTCAGCATCAGAGTAAATTTTTCTCAGAATTGTTGGTGCCTTTCTAGTCACATAATTCAGTGTTTCCCCCTACCATGATGGTCAGAAATGACGTTAAAATGTACAGTTTTTTATAAAATAACCCAGCTTCCATCTGTCTGTCTATCCGCCTCACCTCCACCTCTCCGGGGGAGAAGACACTCAGGATGAGGTAGAGCCAGATGTAGGCGAAGATGCTCCAGGCCGCTGTGACGAAGAAGACGCGGAGGTGTTTGATCTTGCGCGTCTCCCCGTCGGGCACCACGTACACACACAGAGCGATGATCACAAACATGTTGAAGGCAGCGCTGCCCACGATGGTGCTGGGGCCCAGGGAGCCAGCATTGAAGTCGTGACCACACACCTATGGATGGAAAAGACAATCAGATTATAGCTATAGTGGTCCCAATACACTCTATATCGATATGTTACCATCATCATATTGTGTGTGCTCACCTCAATAACAGACAAGAGAATCTCTGGTGCGCTGGAACCCAAAGCCATTAGAGTGAGATTGGAAACGGTCTCGTTCCAGATCCTGACCGTGGCTGTGGTGGTCTCACCGTTGGGTCTCTTGATAGTGATTTCTTTCTCTTGGGACGTGATGACCTGGAAAAAGAGAGGAAGGGAGAGAACATTTAAAAAAAGAAATGAGGCATCAAATGAAAGAGAACAGCAAACACAGAGGTAAATTGAGGGAAAGTGGCAGCTTACCAATCAAATATAAGTCATGTAATATCATGAGCAACTTCTAATGGAGCACTTTAAAAGTCAAAGGGTGGGTGGTCATTCATGTGCATTGCCTACCTCTATAGAAGACATGAATCGGTCAGCTATAATGCTCATGCCCAGGAACATATAGATGAGTGCTACGAAGTAAACAATGGCCCGCGCCACTTTGTCCCCTACAGAGGGGTTCTGGGGGTTCCACACGGGCAATACCACTCCTGAAATGTAAACAGAAAGAAAATGATAGAAAGAAAGAAAGAAAGAATCACATTGCATATTTGTTTTCATAAAGTTTGTTAAACACCTCACCGATATCTCCCTATTTAATCTCATAGAGTCTGCCACGGTAGACATTTACTAAAAGGCTTAGTGGCGCTACAACCTGATTAAGGAGCATAAAAAGTGGGACATTTTTCCATACGGTCCCATTCGTCCTCGCTAATACGTATAGAAATGGATTACTGCGCTGAAGTCTCTGAGAAGTAAATTGGCACAATCAGCTGATAACTCAGCACTGGTGTACCATACGGAGGCAATGAAACAGCGTCTGTCTCCATGGTCTGGCGTGATGTGGGTGTGTTATGAATGATCTGCTGACACTGTTCAGCTTTAACTGGCACTTTAGCACCACCTGACAACTGGCCAATACATCTATTTCCTGTTATTAACAGAGCCTCTGGACAAATCCCATGGAACGGACTGATAAAATATATGCCTACTGCAATAAATGCCAGTAGGATTATAAGATCATTTAGAATGTCTTTAATGTCTTTAGACTTAGGCTATACTGTATATTGGAACCATATGAGAGATAGACAATATATTACAGAGTTGAGTTGTGGAGAAACTCTAAAGTATGTTGGTATGTTGGATGAGAAAGACAGTTGTTAAATTGGTCATTTTAGGAATACCATACCATAGTAGTGTTTAGGTGACTTAGTAGCTCTGGCATTTTGATGCAAAGTGACGTTAGTACAGTCTTTTTCTCTATGTACAATCGCCGTTCTATACACCCTGGATGGAAATTACAACCAAACACACCCATTGTGTTTGGTTGTAATTTGGCTATTCAATTTGCAGAATGCCTAACGCTGAGTAAAAATGAAGAAAAATGCAATAATACACCCAATGCATATAATTAAATGCATCTATACTGACTCCAATTCAACTAAACGTAGCAATCAATCCTGCATTTTATTGCTTTATAATGGCTTTTATACCAAATAGGGAAAGTGAATGAATCGAATAAAGCAATTTGATAAATGAAATACCGTGAATAAGCCAAATGAGAAAATTGAATAAAGAGCGGTTATTGGATGTTTGCCCTTTCACCAGGGCTATAGAAATCAGACCTAAAGTGTCATTGGGTTCGGCTTTAATTCATGATAGCACTATATAGCTTAGGCTGACAACCAGATTAGAGGATTAACAGTCTAGCCTATACTATTTCCCTTCAAATAGCTCTACATCCGTCCCTACATCTGGCCATTTTAATTACGTTTTTCGCTCTCTATGTGCGTTTAAACTGCAGCTTTTTTTGTCACAGGTGAAGATGACCCACCGTCCACGCAGGGGTCTCCGCTGGCAGAGCAGTTTGGAGCAGAGGCGTTGGCTGGGTGGGCACAGGACAGCAGGAGAAGGCAGGAGAGGAGGAAGAGGAGAAGGGAGGAAGAGAGGGAGGACGTAGGCCCAGACATGGCTGCTGGAGCCATTCCCTCCTGCTGACACACCACGAGGGCCTTCACTGGACTCTACTGTAGTTCTATTGGTTCGGCAGCGCTGTGCGGGATCAAGTCCAAATCCTATAGGTAGACAGAGGAGGAGAGGTGTTAGTTTAAGCTTTGAGCCACACCAATAAGTGAACTCTCATCAACTACTGCTGCTGATGGTCTTTATGAATGAATGAATGAAAAGTGTAGTACATACACAATCACAATACACTATTTGTAATACATCCGGCACTGGATGAACTGAAACTTAATATTAGGGACATCTTTCTCCTAGCCCAAGTCTTTCCAATAAGCCAAGCTAACATAACTGTGTCCCGCATAAAATATCCTTCTTTTACATCGACTTTCTTGAATAGATTTGGTCCCAAATCATGGTAAAATGAACAATACAAAATAAAGTGGATTTAATTTTTCAATTTCATTGAGCTCACAAAAGTCTATTTTCTTCACTGGTACCCACCCACCAGGCTGATTCAATGTAGAGGGAGTATACCTGACCTAATCTGACCACATAGAGACCTATTTCTCTTAGACAGGTTAAAATGAACAAAGTACATTCAAAGTCCTCATTCATTTGACAGAATGTAGCCTAGGCCTTTAATTGTATTCACACACACAAACACCTCTTGCTGCTTTTAAATCAGCTCAATTGTCTTTAATTAAAGCATCTAGACAGTGGCAACACCTGAAGTTAAAAACACAGGAGGAAACGCTTTCCCATCTCAGGTCAACCGAACCCTGAATCTGTAACAACATTCTTCCTTTCTAATAGAACTCGAGGTAGAACGTCGTTGCAAATCGCTTTATGGTGGATCGAAAAACAGATCAAATCAAATGAAAAAGCAATAATAAAAAGGTTAGGATTCAATAGTTTGAAAAAGAGTGCGTATAGATGCTGTATGTGAAGACACACTTGCAGCCAGTATCTGTAATAAAGTGAAAAAAATAATAAAGCAATAAAGCTGAAATAGAGGTAGCCAGGCAGATGAAAAAAATCAATCAGCTCTTGTTTTTAATCTGGACTGTAGGACGGTCAATAGGAACAGGGTTTTTAGGTGGACCTCAGAGCAGACTGTAGACACACATTACTCCATTTGTAATGTGGACTTTAAGATTGCTTTTATTTGACACTTTTAATGATAGAAATCTTCCAGACCACTTTGGGCTAATAAATCGGCTCACATACAATGCTGGCCTTTAGTGTGACCAGAGGTATCTAGAAATCCAATATAAAAAAATTTAAAAAATCACTGTTGATGATGTAATCTAGGCAATGGCAAAGGTTTGCTTTTGTAGTTAAAGAGAAAAAGAGCACAATGTAGCTAACTGCATGTCGTGAGCCTCCACCAGCCAGACCACTCACTACTTCCAGGTGTGCTATGTTTTTTCACGGCGGATAACGTTTACATAAATATCCACAGGAACTTCCCTAGCCACATCTATTTGGTTAAAAAAGCTATTCCAAAGCCACTGTACACTACATGCCCAGCCCTTAGGCAGCAGACAGACAAAGGTGTTGTGTTAGTGTTACCTTAGCAGCTTGGGGCAAAAAACCTTCCCAGACACCTCTCTGCTTCTACTCATGAATTTTTTGGTGCGAGTGCAAGAGAGTGATGTTCAAACTTTTATGACCCCTTTAACTCGGGGCATTGTCTCGCGTGAGGGGTAGTATGATAACACTATTAAGCACAAACTGCAACATTACAAGTCAAGTCGGACAAACTCAACTTGCAGTGCCCCCCCCCCACCCCACCCCACACACACACACCCTATCCCCCAGTGCAAAGAATGGCCCTAAATCAAGTCTTTCATGTGGAAATCTTTTTTACATAGTCATTACAGAGCACTGAATGTGTGCGCAGCCAGCTGTGAAAGCTGCACTTTGCTTGGGCAATGTTTTGCAGCAAAACATGAGCTGCAGAGCCGGGGACAAGCAGTACAAACAGGAGACACGACAGCAATATGGTTGTGGGTTTTTTTTTTTCGGGACAAGGAATCAAGCTGACTTTTCAGTCGGCCCGGAGCTAATGTGTTGTGAGTGAAAGAAGAGAGCAAAAAAAGAAGAGGAACCATTTGAACTGGTGGTGTGCATGGGGTCAAACCAGGGCAAGCAAACGAACACACACACACACACACACACACACACACACACACACACACACACACACACACACACACACACACACACACACACACACACACACACACACACTGTTGAGATAGGCAAGAATATTGCAACTTTTCATTGTACATATCTTGTTCTTAGGGGAATGTGAAATGTATATTTCTTGTTTTCGTAGGGAAAAGTATGATATTTTTAATAAGACAGGCAAGGTAACAAGTGACCTTTAATGTTAAGGTAGAATCACTAAAAGTGTTTTATTCAAGTTTTTATCCTGAAATATATACATAATTGTGAATTCATAAGGCCTCTCTGAAAAGGCATGCCTGGGCTTGTCCTGGGACAGGTCAGTACCCAGACCGTCCTTGAGCTGGACACACACACCCTCATCTTTACCCCCACCCTCTCTCCTCCTAATACACACACTCACTCTCTCTGTCTTCAGACTATTTAAGGCCAGGGTTTTGAGCAAGAAGGGCGGCTGCTGTTATTTGGGGGAAGTTTTGACTGTTCCACTTTTTTGTTCTTTTAGCATGGACGAAACACTTAGAAGAAAAACTCAAAAGAAACACTCTGAATCCTTTTGAGTGCAAAATACTTAGAAAAATTGAGGGCTGTTCATTTTTTGTTCTTGAGAAGGGGATGAAGCTCTGAACCAATTCTTCTTTTTTCTGAGAAGAAACATTTGGGTTACTAATAGGAATTAATTGATGAACCAGGTTGTGGAATGGCATCGAGTTGAGGTTTTAAAACTGTTGAACCAACTTTTCCTGACTGTTTGCGTTGCAAAATCACTATTGTTATAAGGATTTGAAGAAATTCAAATTTATATGACTTTGGTGAAAGCTCGACCATAAACTCAAGGATATTTAAAGTTGTGTAGACAGTGGACAAGCTTTGACATTGGAGAAATCATGAACTAAATTCAATGTGAACAAAATACATAAAACAAATAAGTTCAGTCTTATACTTCTCTACATATTAATCACATTAATGGGAGTGTAGGTACTTATTTTCCTTCCTTTCATTTTATTTTATCTTTTCTTTCTATATAGTGAACGTATAATCTTTTTATATTGGTTGAATAAAATTTCTTGAAAACGTTATAAATCCTTGGCCTGAGTTTTTAGTTCAGAGTTGGGAACAACGACCTAAATAGGGTTTTTTCTTTAAAGAGATCGAGGCGCCTCTGAGGTAAGCAATTCAAACCTACACTACGGCTACACTACTGATAACAAAGAATACACATCCCATAAACACACTCCTTGAATTAGAAGGGAATTGCATTTATCTATTGGCCTAGCTCATCCAGGTGTATGAACTTAGTAAGGACTTAACGGTAGTCTTTTGAAGCCAGGGGTAATTGTGAGGTATTCATCCACCACAATAATTAAAACCTATTATCTAATCTCCTCCTTTCTAACACTTATCTAAGGAAAAAGGTCTGAAATTTGGACTTAACCTAGGATAAATTAGAAGTGACAATTGTAAGGGTCATTAGGGGATCAACACAGGGGGAGATCTGGAGATAGGCAGGGGTCAAAGGGTCACATGCTTTAAAACCAGAGCCTTTAAGGTAATAAATGGTGTGAAAAGTAAAACCTTTTGGGAATTGTGTGAATCGGCTTTTGGTCTTTTTTTGCCATATAGAAGTGTAAGGGTCGATGAACACATAAACTTTATAGTGGAACAGGTTTATTCAAGGAACAAATAGACTTGGCGGGCTATATTTACATGAAAACGTCCTGATATTAATTTAGGGGTGTTTAATCTGGTGAAGGGAATACCGGCATATTCATTAACACACACACACACACACACACACACACACACACACACACACACACACACACACACACACACACACACACACACACACACACACAGAGGAACCGAAACAGTCATAAAGACATATACACCTATGCAAAACGGGAGATGAATATAAGCAAACACAAACAGAGTCAGTCAGCCCTGCAGTTCTGGAGCTTCTGACCTTGTACGTCTTGCATACTCTCTCTGTCTCTCTCTCTCACACACGCACACACACACACACAAACTAAGTCAGCTTTGGGCGAAAAGTTGCTGACCCTGTCTTCCACAAACACACGCACACACCCAGACCCACACACGCACACAAACACACACACCCACACGCACACACACACACACACACACTTATACAAACACAGCCACGGTTAGTCATCTATCGTGACATTAGCAGGAAGTTGCTGACCCTGTCTTCATCTATCTTCCAAGCTGTCACTGCTCATGACAACAACCTGTCACTTCAATACTTAACTCACTTCTCTCTGTCGCCACCAACCCCAAATACTCTCTCTCTCTCTCTCTCTCTCTCTTTCTCTCTCACTCTCTTACTCCCTCACTTTTACCCATCACGTCTATCTCCACCTTCCCTCACCTGCTGCTCTCTCCTTTCTCTGTATTTATCTGCATAACAGTGTCCCGTTGTCCTCCGTCTCCCTCTCTCTTTATCTCTCCGCCTCCACACCACTTCACGTCTGAAGCACCTCTTCATAATCCCCCCCCCTCTCTCTCTCTCTCTCTCTCTCTCTCTCTCTCTCTATGTCTCTCTGTGTCATCCTCATCCGTAAACAAATCTGTCCCATTTTCAGTCCACAATATGTATCTTTGTTGCAAAATCAAACAAACAAAATAAAAAAGGATCAAGGGTTGCTCCAATCAGCTGGCTTCAAACATGGCTGGAGCTTAATCCAGAAAAGGCCACACGGGGGCTAAATTCAGAATGAAATGGTCCCGCTTGAACATGCAGCTGTGGCTGAATTTTAGCTTAAGAGCTCTGTTTTGTGTCAAGTTTTTTTTTGATAATTTCCATTTATCGTTTTTCTTGCTCAAAAAGAAAAAGCTATTAGTCAAGTTAGTCTGTAATTGTCAGACCTGAACTAAAGTGCAACCCTTTAATAAAAATGTTCAAGGCTGCGTGACAGAGAGGCGTCTCTGCACAAAGGGTATATTAATACAATAAAAAAAGCTGAAAAAAAGTGCCTGTTTTACATTGGAAGGAAAAGGATTGATAGGGGCACATGCAGTAGATGTTACATTGATTCATTAGCATAAAGTGAATATTTCCACACTTGAAGATGCAGGGCCTTTCATCTTGTTAATTTATACAATCTACAGTATGAGAAAGCGCCACACTTTGATGTGACTTTGGGACTTACTGTAACACGTATAATTGGCTAAACTTGTGGGACTTATGTGAAGCAGATAAAAAGAAAATTCTTTATTGTCCCCGTCTTAGTTTTTAATAAACCCAAAAGGTCTGACACTTCAGTCGACAGCTTGAAATGACATCTTCTTCCTTGCGCAGTGTACTGTATGTATCTATATGTGGGTGTGTGTGTTCCATATTTCTCCAAGGCTTTCCCGTTGTAGGACTTGAAGCATTCTGACAGATCGAACACACACACAGACTGTGACCTGTTCAGGCTTTTCTCAAGAGGGATAGTGACAGTGTACGTGTGAGCGATCAGACATGTGTACTGTAGATACACAAATGTGGTGCACACACACACACACACACACACACACACACACACACACACACACACACACACAAAATACTATCCATTGGCACGCTCACAAAAACACACACCTGTGAATTTTTTGCTTTTTGCTTTCAATCAAGCTAACAGAAACAGGTGTTCACAGTTCACAGTGTGTGTGTGTGTGTGTGTGTGCGTGCGTGCGTGCGTGCGTGCGCATGTAAAAGCAAAAACACAGCCCATGATAATATTGATGTCTTCTTAAAATAAGACTTGTTAAAAAAATTAAATTTAGCCATAAAATGTATTTAGATCAGGAATGAACTTTCTAGTTGTCATGTTTGCTACTGGCAGAGTTTGCCATTCCCTCCCTGGATCCAAACAGCTATGACCCGCCCGGGGGATTCACAGGATATGATGCGTTTAATCCTGCATTAGTGTGTCACTTCTCTAGTGCCGTATCCGACCTTTATTAAGTTACTGCTGATTCAAACTTCACATTTGCTGCCGTTTCACATTTTTAACACTCATCTGGCAAACTGGTGGGTGGCATTCATTGAGAAGCAGTCACTGGAAAACTCCATGTATTTATCACTAAGTGAGCACACTAGAAAACAGTCATCCTGGGCAATTTCTTTTTTAATACAACGTTGTCATCTTAAATTTTAGGCTGAGAATTTTAAATGGACTTGTTTGTACTATAAGCATTATACACCTGTTGCTGCTTGCGAATTCTTGCTGTAGTATCAATCCACGTTTGCTGTTAATAGCAGTAACCATAGGTGTGGCCAAACCCACCAGGGCTGACATCTCAAACAATATACCTCTACAGCAGTGACTACATCACAAAATCATCACAATTCATCATTGAAATCCCCTATCTTATACAGACAGTGACAGCACTGACCATAACAGCACTGACCAAAACATATTGTCTGCCCAGAGACTCACTAGCTTAATGAAACATGAACAACAATGTCTGCTTCTAAAAAGGGAAATTTGGAATATGTAAAGCAAAGCATGAGCCAGAGGGCTTGGAGGATGAGATGAAGGCAGACAGTGCACAACAATTCACACCCATTGCAAAGCACATCTCTCTCTCTCTCTCTCTCTCTCTCTCACACACACACACACACACACACACAAAAGCTCTGACCCGTTTATCGAAAGGAGGAAGAACATTGACCACGGCTGTTGATTCATATATCTGCCGTGCTTGGCTGCTCTTTCTCGTTTGACGACATGAATCACCACACACACACACATACACTCTGGGCAAAGGGGGCTAATGCTGTCTCATGGGTTAAATGACATTCATCACGCCGGCTCAGCTATAGCATGTTTACATTCATTAGTCCATTCTGACTTTTTCTCCATCGATCCATTGTTTAAAGCTGCTGCTATCGCTAACTCCCTAACTAGACCAAGGATCACTGAATTGTTGAGGTGAGATCATATCATATCATATCACCTTTGTGTGTGCAAATCCCCTGTGACTTGCCGAGCACGGAACACCCCAAGGGACGAAGGAAGGTTTGGGCTAAATAAAAAGTGTTTTTTGGTTTTTGTGATCTCTCTTTGCCCTCCAGACATTTCATGTAACAACAACACAATAGTGGCTGCACCTAGGGTTATGTGCTCTCTGAAGACTACAAGTCTATCTCTTTTATTGCTTTCTCTATTCATCTTTTCAACCAAAGGTCCTTGTTTCTTTCATACTTTGAAGGTCCTGATCTGCGAGGACAAGACCAATGACAAAAATGTCTTGAGCTAAGGTCAGGAAGGACTGTTTTTTCTCTCTATCTTTATCTTTCCATCCCTTCTATGCTGTCTCGCTCCCTCATCCTTCACACAGCTTTACACCTTGTCCCTACATATTAAATATACGTATTGAATATATCTTTGTCCACTCCACTTTAACTTTTCCCTTCTCTTTATCTGTCCCCATCTATCCCTCTATCTTCTTACCCCTCCCATCTCAACTATTCCTCCCTCTTTCTCTCCATCTCTAAAAAGGTTAGTGTCTCTGCAGCGCGAAAGGGAGCTAGATGAAAACCACCGTGACTGATCTTGGTCATATCTTTAGTGTGTACTGTACTGTACATGTGCATATACATTTGAGTGTGTGAGCGGAATGTTCCCTGCAACTTAACTGATGCGCTGCTGCGTAAGAACTTTTGTGTGTGTGTGTGTGTGTGTGTGTGTGTGTGTGTGTGTGTGTGTGTGTGTGTGTGTGTGTGTGTGTGTGTGTGTGTGTGTGTGTGTGTGATAATATGAATGCGTGACTGATCTTTTGCTGCAGCCGTGGGAGCTCCGGTCTGGGGAGCGCAGTGGGGTGGTAAAAGTGGTAGTAAAAAGTGGAAGAGAGAGGCAATGATGCGACAAGGCGAGCCCAGAAGGGAGCAGTTACTGTGGGGTAAGGAGAAGGGCCTGGGTGCCTCTGGTACATGAGAGCTCCAAGAGCTTGGTGACTTGGCTAGAACAAGATAAGTGGAGAGAATAGTGATGCAACTGAGAAAGAGGGGATGGGGAAGAAGAGAAGAAGAAGAGAGAAAGAAGTGGGGGAAAAAAACGAGAGCGCTGAGATAAAATCCAAGAAAGGGAAGAAGGAGATGCACAGAGATAAAGAAAGAGGTAGAGAATGAGTGCGCAAGTGTGTGTGTGTGTGGCTCTGGGATTACAGCTATTGAGCGGATGGAGAGCTGATGAGACGCGTAATTAAGCAGATTCCAGGGCAGATAGCGAGCGCGCCCCACTGGGCCGTGGATACAGCTGTCCTAGCGTGTTAGTGAGCGCTGTGTAGTGCAGCCCCATACGCTGGAGCACGGCGCAGATTGAAGAAGATTGCCAAAGCAGACCCAGTGGAAGGGATCGAAAAGAAATAGGGGATGTGCTCTGGCTGTGCCCTTCAAACAACGTTAAAAAGTCCCCACAGAACGAGTGTGTGTGTATGTGTGTGTGTGTGTGTGTGTGTGTGTGTGTGTGTGTGTGCGTGTGCGTGTGTGTGTGTGTGTGTGTGTGTGTGTGTGTGTGTGTGTGTGTGTGCTTGTATGAGTCTGGAGTGGATAGTGGACACAATACAGACAGACTGACAGCTTACTATGAGATGTGCAGTGTTCACACATATAGATTTATGCATTTATGACCAAAGCAAAAGGCGAAATTCTCATGAAAGATTCAGACATTTCCGACAGAATTGGTGTCAGTGAATGCACCCCACCGAGGCAAGATTTTAACAGAGGAAGCAATTTCAAAATGTTTTTGATTGTGCTTGCATATACATCCTGCCGGAGCTTAGGGCCCCCACTGACACCAACAGTTCCTTATCCTCATTTGCTTTATTTTTCATCAGGAAAATCTGATAGTAGCTGACTACAGGGACGTGTATATTTCTAAAACATTTTGGTTTATTTTTCATTCTGGGAGAACATTTAACATTCAAAATGTAAATGTTAGGCAGTTGGTTGATTTGCCCCTAAGTAAATTGAAACTATGCCAAAAATATGTCAGTGATCAACAGTTGCAGGCTGTAAGCAGTGTGTGTGTGTGTGTTTGTGTGTGGTCAGTACTATGGTGGTCACTCATCACTTCTTCCTACAGGACTGCATGCTCAACATCGATCTGCTATCAGGCTCATCTATCACTCTGAGGACAAACACACACTCTCTCTCACGCACACATTACACACTGCTACGATATGAACGCATGTACAACTCACCAAACAAACACACACACACACACACACACACACACACACACACACACACACACACACACACACACACGTGCAAAGGTATCCAGTGGTTTAGACAGAGTCCCCCCCACACACACATAACATATGCAGAGTATGTGCAGTTCTGTATACATGCTTTAGCGTATAATGGGGTCAACATACACATATACACACACACACACACACAGAGCATTGCATCATGTAATGTATACATGTCAGCTTAAGTCATAGGATGTGCAGAAAGGCGGATCAGCCCTTAGCCAAGGTCACTAAGGTTAAGGCAGAGAGAGAGAGAATAATCCCAAGGCTTTTAGTCACAACTCAACTCTCTCTGCCTTATTCAAACCAGTTTTCTTTGCCCTATCCAACCCCAAAACATCTCCTCATATTTCAGAAACACTTCCTATGTTTGTTGTGAGGCTGCGCTGAAGACAAATGGATCCCCCCTCCTCACAAATCATTTGAAACAACAGAAGGACTTGAGGTGAGGTTCAGGGTGTACAAAGCAGAGGAGTCTTGCTGCTTTCTGGCCCCAGAAGTGTCTGACTCTTTTCTTCAGCAGCATACAAATGTCTCCAAAGGCTGCCACCAATTCAACCTGGGTTAATGCTATCCTGCCCAAAGCAATAAAAAAAACCCTCTACACTCACTCTCTACTCTCATCTTTTATGTGTTTCAATCCATCCCCCTATGAGGAGATCCTAACCTTTTAAAAGGTTCCCCTGCCATATAAGAACCATATGATAGCTAGATTTTGTCATATTTGCAACAGTGTTTTCTCTTTTGCTCCTCCCTTTGACTGCGTGCCCACTGTGTGCGTGCGTGCGTGCATGCGTGTGTGTGTGTGTGTGTGTGTGTGTGTGTGTGTATGGGCGAAGACATCAGCCAAATGGGGTTAAATGTGTTTTAATGGGCTGTGACACTAAAATGGGAGAGGATGAGGCATGATATGATGTGGCTGGCGGTGTGCATATGCGTGTGACAGCTCTTTTGTGTTTATGTCAGGAGTTTCTTAATTATTTATTTGGAAAGAGTGTGCAGATGAATGTAAGTGGTCAGGGGCATAGAAATCAGAGAAGAGTGGAGGTGGAAATACATTTGCTTGAATACCTATCTCGGGGAGAGTGCAAAATGACAAACATGATTTTAGGCAGTAGTGGTGGTGGGTATGATGTATGGGGCTGGTGGGGGGGTTTGTAAGTGTCTGGCAATGTAGCTAACATGCAACATGCCAAGAATAATAACGCGCAATCATGGTTGCAAACTTCAGAAGAATAAAAAATACGCAAGTTTGTTCAATAAATTCTGGGTGACTATGAGGCAGGTAAAGAAAACTAATGACAGTGACTTTGAGAGCTACTGCAAACAAATATTTGCGGGGAATATCCATGCATTCAGAAATGTCTCAGGATTTCAACAAAATCTCCCTGCTTTAAAATAATGGTTGCATACATGGCTGTAAATAATGGGTGTGCTAAGGAGACTCGGGGCAACTTTGGATAAGGCTGAGCACCCACCGGGGAAATCATACTGACTCATGATGTTTTTGCCCAAAAAGTTGTTTCCATTAACCCAACGTTTTTCACCAAAATGCATTGTGTGTGAGGACACAAACATTTGCAGAAGCCAATTTAAAAACAAAAGATTATAGAAATGTTCCATTGTTTACACCCATGTTTCCTCCTAGCAGTATTTTATTGTGTTTGTTGGTGGACAACCGACCGAACAACCACTCATTAAACCATAAGCTCTCAATACAGAGTGGTCAAAAACACCAGGAGGTACCTTCAATTGGCTGAAAGAGTGCAGGTAAAGGAAGAGCACACTTTAAAGCACTTGAAAAGAAAGTTATAACTTTGTTCGTTATAGCAGCCTGACCTACTGAAAAATGTATCCACTTGAAATAAGAGAAGACACAGACACACTAAATTATTTACAAATGAACCATTTAACACAAGTGTATGATCCACTCTACACTGCACTTGCAAGTAAAAATGGAGGGAAAATTTTCTTGTTATCTCGGCAGAGAGCTGACCCTGATACTGCGCTATAATGAATACTGGATATATAGTAGCAGAAAGAGGATTTCTCACTGCCCCCTGCCTCGTCTGTGACAAAAGGCTGGATAACACGAAGCAAATGAGATTGTGTGTGCGTGTTTGTGCGTGCGTGTGTGCGTGTGTGTGTGCGCGTACATGAGCGTGTGCACGTGTGTGTATGTGAAACAGAGTCAGTGAGGGTGAAAAGTTTACCATCACAAACATCCTCCTCTTTACCCCTCAGGCTTGTTTTATATGGTTGATGCAACTTTCTCTTACTTCCCTTTTTTGTCCTCATCCATTTCTCCCACGTCTGTTTGCTCTCTCTCTTTACTAACCCCACTTCATCTATTCACTCTATTAAGCAACCCCTATTTGTCTTTGCTTTACACTTATTTTGCAATGTATTCAAGTCTCTCTGTCTCCGAAGCTAGTCTTGTCTTTCGGCGTCAAACCACTTCCCTTGTGTGACCAATAGCAGCACTCTTAATAAAAAGGCCAAAGAAAATCCCCATTGTCACAGACAGCTTAAGGCAGAAATGGGGACAGAGGCCAATCGCTCAGGCATGTGTGTTTGTTTTTGTCGAGGGGAGGAAAGGATGGAGGGAGAAAAGGGAGGAGAGAAAGAGAGAGGGAAAGAGAGGAAGAAAGCAAACACAAGAACAGTTATTGGAAGCTGCATTAATCCCTCTCGTATATCCCTGACAAGTGAAGTAATCACACACACACACACACAGCACACCTGTCAATGTGCACGCACGCAAAGTCGCAAACACATACACCCACACACACACACTCCCTTTCTGCACATCACACACACTCACCACCAGCACAGCACAATTTTATTTTTCTCTGTCTGCACAGTAGGGTGCCAATAATGGTTCCTTAAGACAGCCATTTTGCACACCCTCCTGCTTGTTGCTGTCACTTTTCATTATCTCCCTGTCTATATAGGCCTAGAGACAATGATTCTATTTTCTGTCAGGCACAGTGATAGGGAGTGAAGGGCCCAGGGCTTCACTTGCTAAATGACTTGGGAAGAGACTCAAAACCACCACAGAGAGACACAGGCTCCCCCTCTGGCACAACTGAAGTCCTCCTGCAACCACACTATTCACGCTCTACTTTAGTATTATGTAAACATCTGGTCAATGATCAAAATCCTTCGTGATTTTCTCTACTTAACATGACATCTATTGCAGCATGTCCGTCCTGGGAGAGGGATCCCTTACTTTGTCAACTCTCCCTGAGATTTCTTCAAACATTTTTTTTAATCCCAGTAAAGGTTTTTTTTACTGGGAGTTTTCTCTCAGCCGAGCTAAGGGTGTAAGGGCAGGGTGTCATATTGTATCATATTGTATGGAATGTAAAGACCACTGAGGCAAATGTCAATTTGTGATATTGGGCTATACAAATAAAACCGATTTGACAGAAAAACAAAAAAGAGACACAACGCAACTACAGAGACACAAAGCTACGATACAACTACAGTGAGACCCACAACATGAAGATGAGCAAAACTGTGTGTCTTGTATATATAGTCCGAAGTGAGAGGGGATATGCGAAGAATGTACTTCGATATACCTTGTGTAAATTGGTAAATTGACTAATAAAGAAACTTAAAATATCTCTGCCCGCCGTCATTTGTAGATTTGTTCAACTTTATTTAAAAAAAAAAATACATATATATTACTGTATTCCTGAGATGGACTGGTTTGCGCAAATACATGTAAAAACGTAAAGCATTTATTTAAACATATTTGAAGAGTGAAAATGGTTTTGTTGTGGAAAATGTGTCAAAATGAGTGATTCATTGATAAGTTAATTGACAGCAATTAGTCAGCAACTATTCTAGTGACTCAAAGTCAATTAAAAACACATAAAGTGCATTATCATTGTGATAGCGTGCTAACCTCTAATTTGAGTGCTGCGCATATTGTGGCATCAACACTGAACAACAGTTTGGACAGCAGTTGTCTTGCGTGCCGTGCAAAGCAGCGAAGCCTGCTGTAAGACGTTAAATTCAAATGAGCAAGGAGACGATAAGAGACGGGGGAAACTAAATGAGACGGGGGAGCAGAGAGTGAACAGGCTCTGTGCTGTGGTGGGGTTACCACAGTGATTAATGGGATTGGATAGTTATTATCATTATCATTATAGAGTATGAAACGAGTGGGTAATGCACTCCCTCAGTGTATATGTGTGTGTGTGTGTGTGTCATCATCCATCTGAGAGAAAAACCAAAGAGTAACGTGTTAGTAGATTATTCACAGGGTTGACATTAACTAAATCAATTAGATAAGAGTGTTTTCCTCATAAATTAGTTGTTATAAGTGATGTGAGATTACATTAACAAGCTGCATGGCAAGTACAACACGCAAGGATTCCCTGAAATGTATACACACTGAGTCCTAATAATATAGGGGGAACACAAATCCAAGATGGCAGCACCCTAGGTTGCATGTGTGTTTGTCTCTCTGTCTGTCTCAGTTTTTTTTTTTTTTTTTTGCTTGTAAGTCTGATTTGTCGAATCATTTTCTGCATCAACTACTACTGAGCACACTGGACTTTAAATTAAACAATTTTGAATCGAATACGGACTACGTGGATACTGAAAAGTGAAAACTAAGGCAATCCACCTAGGCTTTGCTAGCATCTCAAGGCTCTGCTAGCTTCCCCAGGCCCCAGCAGCCCAGCTAGACGCAGGAGTAGCCCATGCCGGAGCAGCAGCAGCTAGCATCTACCTTCAAGCCACCTGCCTGGCCTGCTAGCCTCCAGCCTCCAGCCACCTGTCTGGCTTGCTAGCCTCCAGCCTCCAGCCACCTGCTAGCATCCAGCTACCTGCATGACCTGCTAGCATCCAGCCTCCAGCCACCTGCCTGGCCTGCTAGCCTCCAGCCTACAGCCACCTGCCTGGCCTGCTAGCCTCCAGTCTCCAGCCACCTGCCTGGCCTGCTAGCCTCCAGCCTCCAGCCACCTGCCTGGCCTGTTAGCCTCCAGCCACCTGCCTGGCCTGCTAGCCTCCAGCCACCTGCTAGCATCCAGCTACCTGCATGACCTGCTAGCATCCAGCTACCTGCATGACCTGCTAGCATCCAGCCTCCAGCCACCTGCCTGGCCTACTAGCCTCCAGCCACCTGCCTGGCCTACTAGCCTCCAGCCACCTGCCTGGCCTGCTAGCCTCCAGCTACCTGCAGCTACCGGCTCAGATCGCAACAGCTCTGCTAATATCTCCAAGCTCCAGGTAGCAGCCCTCCTATCATCTCAAGACCCCAAAGCAGCACTGCTAAAATCCCCAGGCCTACAATCTGCAACCCATCTCAAGTACTGTGACATATATAAACCATGTCAGGTAAAATGTTTGCCCTCCTGGCCTTGTTCTTTATACATGTGTGAACATGAAAGAATTGGGAAAAGTTGTGAGAGTGTTTCTTTGCATACAGTGTACTTGCTAGATAAATCAAAGGTGACCAGTGCACAGGAGCTGACAGGCTCCCAGAGGTGCTTGGTATCCTGTGTTTGCCCTATCCTTAAACAAGCAAACTTTAAGCATCTGTTAAGCCTCCTCCTGTTAAATGATTATTTCATCCCATCCGAAAACTCTTGGCCTGTTTTCTTGAACAGATCTGATATTACAAAAAACACAAAAAATTACATACACACACTTAGGTGTGTCATCACACTTCTGTTACTATTATCTGGGAATGTGCAGCCTAATCCAGGGCCTGCCACTACCACAATGTGTTTACAGACCCCTGCAGACTTTTTAAATAGAAATGGTATTGGTTTTATCCATATGAACGTGAGAAGCCTATTGCCAA
The DNA here is from genome assembly GCA_026929865.2 of Hyperoplus lanceolatus. Lineage (NCBI taxonomy): Eukaryota > Metazoa > Chordata > Actinopteri > Uranoscopiformes > Ammodytidae > Hyperoplus > Hyperoplus lanceolatus. The sequence continues at coordinate 8,717,299 of CM049417.1, read as the reverse complement.
AAATGGACATGGTTAAAATTTGGGCAAATTCTACAACTGCTGACATTATGGTTGTATCAGAGACATGGCTGAGTAGATCTATTCCAGACAGTCATGTAATGTTGGATGGGTATAACCTCTTTCGTGCAGATCGCCGCGCTAAAGGTGGAGGAGTGGCAATCTATACAAAGAATACATTTCAGACAACAGTTCTTATAACAAAATCGGTTCCTAAACAATATGAATTACTTGTGTTGAAAGTTGAATTTACTGAAAGTTGTGTTATGACAATAGTGGGATGTTATAGACCTCCGTCGGCATTAAAAGATACATTATCCTCAATATCAGAGTCCTTGGCTAATGTTAAACACAGTGAACTGGTTTTCATAGGAGATCTGAACTGGGACTGGTTGTCTCCGGTCTCTGATCCTTTTAAATGTTTTTGTGATGATGCACACTTGACACAAATGATAGAATCTGCGACAAGGCCTAATCCTAAACACCCTGAAAAGTCATCACTTATTGACCTGTTTCTGACAAACTGTCCTCTCAATTACAAAGCCACTGCTGTATTTGCAAATGACATCAGTGACCACTGTGTAATTGCTGCAGTGAGAGACATGAAGCTTCCAAAAGTAAAACCACATATCATAACCAAAATTAATATTAAATCTTTTTGTGAGCAAGCCTTTTTACATGATCTTTATTTATGTGACTGGGCAAAAGTTGTTTTAATGCCCGACCCTGATATGGCCTTGTCTTACTTCAAAACACTTTTCTTAGACATTACAAATAAGCACGCTCCTCTTAGAAAATACAAGGTTAAAGGACGTGTCAATCCATGGTTCACTGATCACCTTTCTGATAAAATTCATGAGCGAAATCTAGCTTGGGCAACTGCAAGAAAATCCAAAAGTCAGTCTGATTGGATTCATTTTCAGCATTTTAGGAATAAATGTATGTCCCTGATACGTAAAGCTAAATCAGACTACTATATTAAAGAAATGTCTCACATGAAAAATACTTCTAAATTCTGGAAGGTTTTTAAGTCCATGTCATCAAGCACAAGTGACAGTGTGTTACCAAAGGAAATGAAATCATTACAGACAAAACAAAGATGTTATCTATTCTAAATCAGCATTTTATCGCCTCAGGTAAGCTGTTTGAGAAGGAAATGCCACTTAAAACGGCACAAAGCTCCTCTTACTCAGAGCAAAAGCTCCCTTTCGACTTTAATGTTACTCCCATTACAATTACTGAAGTACTTGATGCTCTTAAAAAGATAAACACTAAAAATATCAGCTGGCCCTGATGGATTGGATCCACATTTGTTGCAGATTGCTGCTGAGATTATTGCTGAACCATTAACCCACATTTTTAACCTGACTATAGAAAATGGTCAAATTCCGAAAATTTGGAAGGCAGCCTATGTTGTTCCATTGCTGAAGGGTGGTGATCCAGCAAACCCTAACAATTATAGGCCTATATCCAAACTCTCACTGCTTGGCAAGATTTTGGAAGGACTTATTAGTAATCAGTTAAAGGAGTTTCTATCGAAAAATTGTATTCTAAATGATCTGCAATCCGGGTTTAGAAAGAAACATGGTACTGTCACTGCTACAGTGAAGGTTCTAAATGACATAATAACAGCAATTGACGAGAAAGAACACTGTGCTGCACTATTCTTAGACTTATCAAAGGCTTTTGATACAGTCGACCACTCTGTTTTATTACAGAAGCTAGTGAACATAGGATTTTCCTCAAAATCAGTTAAATGGTTTGAGAACTATCTGAGCGATAGAACACAAAGTGTCCAAGCTGATGGTTTATCGTCTAGCTGTAAGAATATACACTGTGGTGTCCCGCAAGGATCCATTTTGGGTCCTATTTTATTTACAGTTTATATTAATAATTTGTGTTGCAATGTTACAAATACAAAATTCCATTTTTGCGCAGATGACACCATTATGTATAGCTCTGCTTCATCCTTAGCAAGTGCAACTAAGTACCTCCAATCGGCTTTTAATGTTGTTCAGGAAAACCTACATGGATTAAGACTTGTACTAAATATTGACAAAACCAAAATGATCTGCTTTACAAGAAGTAAGAAAACATCTGATATGGATGACGACCAGATTGTTACTCTAAACAACAAAGTGATCGAGAGAGTCGCAACTTACAAATACCTGGGCTTTTTTCTAGAAGAAAATCTCTCTTTCAAACATCACATTGAGTGTCTTACTAAAAAGCTAAGAATGAAAATGGGTTTCTTGTACAGAAATAAATGTTGTTTTTCTTTTTGTGCCAGGAAAAATTGTCCAAGCCATTTCTTTATCTGTTATTGATTACGGTGATATTTTATATATGCACGCAAACTCATCATCTCTGAAAATGCTAGATTCTGTGTACCATGCAGCATTACGGTTTGTCTCAAACTCTGGATTCCGAACACACCATTGTAAATTGTATGAGAAAGTTGGTCTGTCTTCCTTATACACCCGTAGGATGGAACACTGGTATATGTTCCTTTATAAGGCAATTTTGTACGATCTGCCTCCTTATTTGTGTTCTCTAATGGTTCCTAAAAACAGTGCTCGTATCACTCGGTCTAGCAGTTTGATTATGTATAACGTTCCTCGGACTCGCACTGCGTTTGGTGAAAGTGCCTTTAAATCTTTTGCCCCCTCATCATGGTGTAAGCTACAGGAACAACTTAAACTTGAATCCTTTATCACCATGAACAATTACAAAAGCAGGATTAAGGACTATTTAACCGCAAAAATGCCCAGTTACTGAACACTGACTTACTGCCAATGAGATTGATGCTTTGTGACTTTTTATTTTATTTTTATTTTTTATTGTGTTTTGTGTCTTGTTTTAAGTGTGAAATTTTGTTTTTTAAAGTGAATCTTTTATGTTTTTATGCTGCCTTCTTGGCCAGGACTCTCTTGAAAAAGAGATTTTGAATCTCAATGAGAATATTCCTGGAAAAATAAAGGTTAATAAAAATATGCGCTTACAAATACAGAACAGTGTGTTAAGCCACTGAATAACCGTTGTATTATACTTCTCATAAATGCTAAATGAGGCTTTTAAAACTAAAGAAATGCTATTTTAATGTTGATAGTGTTACAGTGACCCTTAGGACTATAGTGTAGTGTGCTTGAAAAATAAACTAGTCCATAGACATGTTTTCCAACTACACCTGACAGCACAAAGTGTTATAGCTTTAGGTACTGCCACACTTGGCCGAGCTTGGCGCGCGCACTTCACTTGTAGACAACCTTTCACGCTGATGCACTCGTTTGTGCACATTTAAAGGTGACAGAAGTGTGAAAAATGAACAACAGGAGCCGGAGATAGAGAAGTTTTCTTCTCACCACATCTAGATGATCGCTACATACAGTGGATGTCCGTTTAGGGTTTTGTTAGTATTGAAAAGTACTAAAAGGAAAATAAGGGAAAAAAAGGGAGAAGGCAGAAGTAACACAGACAAATGGGAGAGGTAAAGAGAGATGGCTGCCCAGAAGGACACAGGAGGAAGGTCAGGGTGGATGGAAGGGTCAACGATACATCATGCTTGACTACATTAGACAGCTGTTCATTTCCTGTGCGGGCAGATTTTATATGTTAATATTTTTCTCATCTGTTAATACTGCTTTCCTTGCCTCAAAACCTTGCCTTATATTTTGAACCCGACCCCCCCACCCCCCACCCCACATATACCAAGATGCAAAAAAGATAATATGCATCTTGTGCCCGCGATCTTCCCAAACCTGCTAATAATAAACACTCAATCGATTATAATTGTGAGTGGGGGGGTAGCTTTATTCATGTATGTGTGTGTGTGAGAGAGTGTGTGTCTGTATGTGGATGTGTGTGGGTGTGTGAGTGGGTGAGCATATGAACTGTGGGAAACCAGAGTGAGAGCAGGCGGAGCTCTTATATTAACTGTTGCATAGACAATGAAACCACTTTCACAACACACACACACACACACACACACACACACACACACACACACACACACACACACACACACACACACACACACACACACACACACTCAGTTTATATCACCTTTCATGCAAGGACGCAAACAATGTACTGTAAAATACAAATGAACGTCAATGGACCTTACCTGTCAGTGTTGTAATGACTGAGGCAATTGATCAATGAGGTTGGCAACACTTTCAGGTACAATTAGCTCAGTGACACACACAAACCATACACACACACACACACACACACACACACACACACACACACACTGCAGCCCAGGCTCTAGCCACAGATGGGGCACCAGGTTGAGGGTTAAATCGGTTCGGAGAGAGGACAGCTATGCCTGGAGGGAAGGGAAGGTATGGAAAGATATAAGACAACAAAGCGAGTGCAAGAGATTTAGATTTAGGAGGTGAAGTTTTTTTTTTTTTTTTCGTGGGCTTGGCAAGCGAGTCAAATCAGGTCATTACTAGGCACAGACGCCAGAAAGACCTGGCAAATCAACAGTTGAATGGACCTCGTTATAGCTCAAGGTCGCACACCTTCCCCCACACACACACACACACACACACACACTAACAAATGGAACCAGACAAGAGGGTGAAAGATGGGAGGACATGGCACTATTACTACAGGGACGTTCGGTTTTCAGCATATTGTCTCACTGTCAAATGCATTTTGTAGTTTTGTCCTCCCAATGATCTCTTGAATAATGTTGATGCATGGCCTCTCTTCTGCAGCCCTATGCCCTGCTTTCATCACCACAGTTTGAGAGCGCTATACTCTATACTTGGCACTCTGTCTTTATCGACTATTCTGACGAACCCGGTGGAAGGATGAAAGCCGGCAACTTGTGTGAGCATTGATTGAAGAAGAGTGCAGGCCTTAAATAAGACTGATACTGAACTGCAACCCTCTAAACCTTGAGAGAGATGCTTGAAAAAAGAGATACATCTAGTTTCTTCCAAGGCCCCATTTGCCTCCATGGTGGCCGCCATTATTTTTCATTATATTTTATAAAACATACTTATGAATATTTTATTCCATGTCTACCTAGTCTGTTCTAAAACGTATCAAGATACATTCTACACACTGCATCTTTAAAAGAACTGGATGTTCCAAGCTTCACCTCCATTCATTCTAAAAGTTGTTTTTTTCAGGTGGCCATGTTTTTTAGTCCTCTGGCTGACTTCCTGTAGATATTTGGATGTTCACTTAATGGTCATTTAGTAAGAACACATTTTTTCATCACTTTACAGCATCTCTTGCACCAACAAGGTACTTCTGGACAACTGGGAAGAAGACAAAGAAATGGTGACCTAGAAAACTCCCGTTATTAACAACATAAATAAAAAGGACGCTTGTTTTTTTCTATAGGCGTTTCTATAATGGTGGTTTTGGGCCAGTGACACAGTAATCCCAAACTAACTATGGTGGAAAATCACTTCACGAACCAGTGCTGCTCAGCCTAAAGGGCTTGGCCAAGACCCTGCTGCTCTCTGGAGGGATGGTGGTAACACAGCTAAGGTCAGCTGCCAATTCACGCCAGAGGAAAAATCACTGGTGCCACAAAAAAAGAGAGAAAAACTAACAAAAACACATAGATGGCTCGCATGGTTGGACTTTGAGTGAGAGCCAAATCTCAAATTTCTTATTACAGTTATTCATCGCTACCGTATTATTGATATATACAATAGTACTACAGTAGTACTTGTTGATACAATATTTATAAATATAACATATTTCTGATGCAATATTTATATCTATTTCTGATGCAAGACTCATAGCTACATGTTACATATTTCATATATTCTAATATTTCTGGTGCTTATATTGTGTGCAATGCATACATAGTATTATGTTCATATGCATATACTTCTTATTTATTTATTCTGAATTGGAGCAACTGTCACAAACTGAATTTCACCCAAAGGATCAATAATGTATTTCAGATTGTGATTCAAATCGTACGTCCAAAATCTGCCTGTAATCGTTACCGTATGGCTAAACTTTGTAAAATTAAAAACTAAATCATAATAATGGCCAAGAGGTTGGTAATACAGCTAACCAAGACAATTAGTTTAAAAAGTGTACAAAAGTACTGGTAGAGGTAAAACACAGAATAGATAAATAGGCCGCTCTCTTCTGGGTGATGTGTTAAGCCTGAACCAGCTGACTGTTAAAAGAGCAGCAGGAGGCCACTACACACACATGCACCCCTCTCCTCTAGGGAAGGGCTTTTATTTTTCTATCTTTTTTTTGCAAGATAGTTCTGAACATAAGCCCCCATATGGCAGTGGTAGAACAGACTATTTCCCGGCTGTTTGGTACAAAAAACCACTCTGGGCTACACAGCTATATACTCTGTGGTGTAGTAACAAATTAGCAATGGTGTCAATGGTGAGGCACTGAGTTCTGAGTCTCATTATTTTTGACCTCGCGTTTGGAATGTCTAACCGACGCAATGGCCAGAGCTTGTTTCTACAACTGGAACAATGTAATCAGTGTTTGGCTCATTAGGAATAAATTCTGTCAATTAACGGGAGCGAAAAATCAATGGAGGGCTCATTGTAGGCCGAGAGAGGGGGAGAGGAGAGAGAGAGAGAGTTCATATTTACAACCGAGCTGACAGAAGAAGGAAAGGGGAAAGCATCAAAGGAAGCAATGAGCCTATTGAAATGCAGGGAAATATTTCCATTTTAACCTTGAGGAGGAATAAAAAATCCTACACACACATACGCTCACAAACTGTCACACACACACACACACACCATTTCAGCTCATCTCTAAGCTTTTGCTAAGATGCTACATGCTGCACGAAAATCTTTAAACCCCTCCAATCTTCGGTAGAATGAAAAATACACCACACGATACCACCTTCTGCGATTCATTGTTCCATGAATTACAATGCTCTGATATTGTCTAAGATATCTCTTATGAAAAACAAATCCTGGGAAAGAAATCGTGTTGATAAAAAGAATAGAAACACTGTACAATATTGTGTAGCAAGTAGAATATGTGAAGTTGGATGGTGAAGAGGCAGGGATCAATTTCAGCAGCAGTCATGCATGGCGGTTTGGCCATGGCCTTCATATGTTTATATATAGTGTCTCCATTAGCCCCAGACTGGAGTATGGAGCACAGGGGACAATTTTGCCCAATTTGTCTGGCCCTCTAATGCATTCATCTTGGCTAGCTGCTGGCGAACCTTGGATGTTTAATTTCAAGATGCACTCTGTCTCCGATTACCCATTAGGGTGTGACTAAGTGGAATCAATCTTGAGCCCACAAGAGAGATTAGAGTGAAATCAGGTAAAAGGTCAAATCAGATGACCTCCAGTTACTTTTGGTAGACTTTGCCTCTGAGATCGGCTGAAAATGCAGAGAAATGGCAACATACAGATTGGATTTTTTTTTAAATGTCAATCCTGGCCATTTGACATGTGTCTACCGGCTTTTGGTATTCTGTGCTATATGCTTTCTTAACACACCTGTTGCTCAGCTTGCCTGAAACTTATTACATAGCCTTTCGGAGAACTTAAATATAGATTAAAATTGACCATTTAGCCCTTAGACCTTTATACATGAACTTACTTTAGTTACCCCTTGAAGAAATGGCACTGAAAATCATTTTAAGCCCCTTCAGACCAAACTGAAATTGTCTCTTTAATTTAAAGCAGGCTTTTCATGACCCCTGGAGCCCGGCCAAAACCCTCTGGTACTGTCTTGCAAAATGCCAAGAATGTTCCTCAAGTAAAAGAGAAAAACTGGACTGAAAACTATTTTGTGCTTGAAAAATCCAACAATAAAACTGCAATGAAATAAAATGCCCATTACTGCCTATGGGGTGAGAAATGTCAGAGATACACTGAAGTCAACTGCAGCAACTAGTCGACTTTGTTTCCATTCCCGAAAAGAGCAGAGAGGTTTTTTTTTCCCACTGGACACATGACAATGCAGAGACTAATTGTCCATCATGTAGGTTGGAGCGTCTAATCCCACCTCGTTCCAGTAATGATAATGGCTTCTCGCCGTTAATTACTGCTGCTGCCTCTGTGTGTGTGTGTGTGTGTGTGTGTGTGTGTGTGTGTGTGTGTGTGTGTGTGTGTGTGTGTGTGTGTGTGTGTGTGTGTGTGTGTGTGTGTGTGTGTGTTCATTCATTATGCTGAGCACGCTCGACGAATGTGTGCAGCCATGGGTGAAACCAGCTCTCTGCTGAGGACAGAGAGACAGAGTTAGATAGAGACTCTGACAAACAGGTGTGCGGTTAGACCCTGAGTCACCCTGACCTCATGATTCGTCAACCAGCAACACACACACACAAAGGCTCTCGAATACACACAAAATATTATGAACACACGCATACACATGGAGCGTACTGTGGCTCGATGTGTCGTGGTGATGTCAGAGCAGTTGACTTCGGTGGTCTGCACTTGACACCACCATCTGGCTTCACTGCAGGGAGCCAATCGCACACACACACACACACACACACACACACACACACACACACACACTATTGTGTCTGTCGATGTCAACGTTAGCACAAAATAACGCTCTTGAACACTATACACAATCCACACACTGTTACTATAGAGACTTAGAAGAAACATTTATAGTAACCACAATATCTGACATAGACATTGTGCTCAGCAACTGGTAATAGACACACTTACATCTACGCACAAATAATGTATTCATGATCGGATCAATTTGAAAATATCCATATTGAAATCTATGAAGATGCAGATGTCCTTCTCTTGCATAGCTCACCAACAAACCTCCCCTGAATTGCCTTGCCATTGCTGTACACTACAGTACAGAAATATGAATTTCTGGACCTTGCGACCATGCCCTGCATCCAATGGCTAGCGCTAAAATATCAAATGCAGGCGTTTGAGAGAGAGTAAACATGGGTCTGTGGTGGGCTGTGGACGTCGTGCTGTTGCATTGTGGGACCTGCAGTTCACTTTCCAATCCCATGCCAATTACTTTACCAGTCTGGATGGGACTGTGTGACACCCTTTCCTATCACAATAAGTACAGAGCTCCTTCCGATATTAGACCGTTGCAGGTGCAGAGGGAAAATAATCAGCGTAAATTTTTTTGCACAGCGGATGATCCAAAGAGCCGCACCTGTGTCCCATAGCCATGGGGGAGCCACTCGCTGCTTTATAATAACAAACAATAATTATTTAAACAAGCGGCGACAGTTTAACTGCGATCTTTGGAAAACAAACACTTAAGTATTACAGCTCACAATTGCTTGCTCAGTCCCATTAGAGAGCTCCCCATCCCACTCGCTGTCTGTGCAGAGATTAGAGTACCAACTGCTGTGTCTCACTGCCAACCAACATATTCATTTGTCTATTCTTTATGAGCTAAATGAGTTCCCAATTTTTTGGGGGCTAGTAGAACCCCTCTCTACATCATAGTCAACATAGTATTTTTTTTGTTTTTGTATTGAGCTTAAACCTGCAGTTTGTAGAATTTTGGGTTTTATTTCCTAGCAGATTTTGTAGAAAGTAATGAGAATATCCATAAGGACGTTTAATTTAGAGCATAATAGCTGAAAAAATGTTTTGAATTATTTATTTTTCCCTTAGAAAGGGTCTCATATATGTCCATATTTCTGCATATTTTGGACCAAGGCCTAGTGCCGCCATCTTGAAAGTGTCATAGTTGGAATGTCATCAGGTGCATTGTTTAATATTTAGAATTGTTCTTGTCCTTGAAGGCCACTGTAGCTTCTGTTATTATTCTAAAGGGTTGGGGTTACCCAGGGAGTGTTGCATTCTAGAACTTTGTAGAACTTTCTTGATGATGTCATATTACACACTGCACCTTTCAAACTCAAAGTTCTGCATAGTCAGCCTTATCATCAGTCAGGTCCCGGGCCGCCTCTGCAAGAATGACTTTCTTGCGATCGCCGATATGAGGCTAAATGTAGCATAACAATTTAATATACAAGCTCCTTCACAGTCACTCCCATTAAATTCTAATATCCCACACACCACTGGTGCAAGTGGAATGTGGTATGCTTCAGTGCACACCGGAGACTATAGAGCATGGACTGCGCAGTGTATTTACAGTGTGTGAATGTATTCTCCCAGCTGAGGATATGTAAGGGAGTGACAGCCCTAGCTTTTTTTTTTGGTTTCATTCAACCGTGAATTTCTATTTAAGGGAGTACTTACCTGGACTCACATCTACCTTTTATTCATGTACTTTAAGGCCAGCACCATGTAAACAAAACTGTGTGTGTGTGTGTGTGTGTGTGTGTGTGTGTGTGTGTGTGTGTGTGTGTGTGTGTGTGTGTGTGTGTGTGTGTGTGTGTGTGTGTGTGTGTGTGTGTGTGTGTGTGTGTGTGTGTGTGTGTGTGTGTGTGTGTGTGTGTGTGTGTGTGTGTGTGTGTGTGTGTGTGTGCTACCACTCGTGAGCTGAAGTTGAGAGGCCTCTGTTTCAGCCCTTGATGTCCTTCTCTCTCTAGTGTCACATTAGATACGCCAGAATGTCTCTGACTTACACTTGGTGGCCGATGAACTGAAAGCTTAAAAAAGGCCAACAACTAAAAAAACATGAAATGGTTGCCAACTACACGCAAAGACAAGAAATACATATCATACCAGAAGTTGCCAAAAGTCTGACATCAGCATACATTTTTCCATCAATCTGTTTGATAAAGGCTGTTCGAATAAATGTTGCCGGTGGAAAAGGGACACAACAGTCTGATATTGCCATCCATATACAGTAGAGTCTATACAGTCACAACGCTAGTAGTACGGCAAAAAGAAAATTCACTAAACCTGCCTAGTGCAATCATAAATTGTCATCTCTTTTTCCCTTTTCACTGGCTTTTGCCCGTCACTTTGATTTATTTGAATCAAAGAAAGTACATACCTTATGATCAAAGCACACACTAACCTAGAGGGGAGCCAAGGCCATTTTCACGGTGCAGGTCCTGAGAAGCTAGCTGATTAGCGCCGCCGCTAATTCCAGGGCTGTATCCCTGTGTCCAGAAGAGCCTGCCTTTTTACCATAGACGTCTAGGATATAGAGTCCAGAGTGGCTATATTACAGAAACTTCGTCTAAAATAGGATTTTTTCTGATTTGGTATTACAGAAACAAATCCTAACTAACTTTAGGAATCCTATCTTATCTTACCACACACTATCCTGAGTCTGTTTAGGAAATCCTAACTGCTAAATCAAACGTAGGTTTGCAGCATTTTGCAGCATGTCTGTTGCATAGCAACCGACAATGTTCTATCTCAACTGACAGTATTGTGTAGGCTGACAGCTAACTTTGCTTTATGGAGCAGAAAAGGCCTTTGACTTTGAAAAAGACAAGTTTGAGCTGTTGGTGACATCTGTGGAGAGGGTCAAGGAAGGTTTGTCCCTAACAATAAAAAAAACAAAAAAAAGTAAGATTAATTTCGGGTCATTCAATGGCATTTCAGTAATGTCTCCATTGACTTGGTACAGTTAGACTGGGTCCAACTGAAAAGTTAGGCTGGCTGAAGGGTTATCCTAAAGTTAGGAGACTTTTTTTTAAGATTCGGGGCATTTAGGATGCTTCTGTAATACACTTTTCCTATCTTCAATTAAGATAGGAACATTGACTTAGGAACTGTTAATCTGTAATGGCAATTTTCCTAAATCAGGTCCTAACTCTAATTACCATGGTTACCAAACAGTTAAGATAGGGTTAGGAAGTTTCTGTAATACAGCCCAGGCAGACAGATGTGTTGCTATGGATACCACATCTCTAAATCTTACCAATCGTTAAAAATTACTCGGTCTGAATAATTAAAAAAACTCAACATCTGATTATTGACCAACCAGAAACACGCTGAGTATGTGAGAATTAAAAAAATCATTGCCGGAAGAAATTTCCCCTTGATATGATCTCTCCTAGTTAGCATCACAATCCTCTCTCAATCGTTTCACCAATTTTTATCTCTCTTGTCTCTCTCCTTACAATACACTTCTCTCTTCCTCATAACCATGTCTGCCATATTGATACACATCTCTGATGTTATTTATCCTCTTCATCTTTCTCCATTTACTTTCTCTGCCCAGGCCTCACTTAATTCATTTCAACGTCAGCCACACAATGACCCCGGTTATAGAATCTGTGTTATTCCTCCTCAGAGAACATCTCCATTATCTCCTACACAGCTAACAGTAGTACCATCTATTTGTTCCACCTGACAAAGTCATTATAATGTTCTGATTAGGTTTAATCTCAGTCCTATCCTCCATTGCCATGAGCAATCATCCGTGCATTCTCTACCTCTACTGCAGCGGCCCTGTGT
>CM049417.1:8695000-8702500 GCA_026929865.2 Hyperoplus lanceolatus | reverse complement strand
CAATTATTTAATGGAATAACCCCTTGAGATGAACAAATGTCGTTTTTCAAGGAGATTGTTCACATAAAAGTACAATAACAGCATATTTAGAACATCATTCTTGACATACAAAAGAAAAAATAACTACAAAACAAACAAACAATAAAACAAACCCCATGACAGCAAGCACACACACACACACATACTCACACATAGGTAAATACATGGGAAAGTGATACCAAATATGCCAGAGCTTTTCACAGTCCGCAGCAGAGCCAGAACAAGAGCATTCATGCAGAGCTTCTTTCTTTTCTTTTTTTTTTAAGTCTTTATTGAACATGGTTAATAAATAATAATACAAACATAAAAAACGATTGAGCAGTAAAAAAGGAAAGAAATAAATTAAAAACAAACAAATGGGATCCTCAGGATCCTGAGCAACAAATACATAACTCAAATAACATAGTTCATGTTCAAAAGGGAAGAAGTTAAGAAAAACTTTTCTGGTCCTACCCCCTCTTATTTTTTATAATTGTTTACAAAAAACTTTTCGACAAAACAATAACAAAATAAAATAATGGAACAGATGAACGAAAACCATCAAATTGAAAACAGCAAAACAGAAGTTCACTGCTCCAGGTCACAATTCAATGTTTGATTTCTGAAGAGTTTTTTTAGTTTTGATATTGTTGTACATTTTTTCACTTGGGACCAAAAGCCAAACATGTCTGTGCAGAAAATACAAATCGACCAGCAACATGACTGGGCCCGGGCATTGCAAGATGTATCACCCAACAACAACAGAGACTAAGGGCTGTTACATACTCCGCGAGAAGAAAGAACAAAGTTCTCGGTGACAGAGCTGAGAGAAGAAAATGACGTCATTTTCTTCTCTCAGCTCTTGTTTAGCTGTTCTCGCAGCTTGTTCTCGACACATCACCCGGGCCGAACTTTCTTCTCGCAGCTTGTCCGAGAACTATTGTGTGATTGGTCAGTCTGAAGTCAATGAGGAAAGCGAAGTGAAGTCAGCTAGCACTACTGAGTCAAATTACCATGGTAAAGGCCTTTGCACACCGGGCGCGTTTTATTCGTGCGATTTATCCGTTAATTAACGAATGCATACAGAGTCAATACAAGCTTCCACACCAGCGCCGTCATTTCGCACCGCGAATTTGCGTTTTTTATTTTTTCGAACTGAGTTCAATTTTTCTGGGACGTCGCTTCTTAAAGTGAGACGCGACAAAATTCACATTTCAAAACATTCGCTTTTACGTTGCGTTTATTCGAGTCGCGCCCGGTGTGCAAAGGCCTTAACAATGCGCCACGGTGAGGAGTTCGGCAGTTGAGTTCTCGTGAAGTATGTAGGCTAATGTCAGACCAGAAAGAACTTCTCGCAGCTCTGTCACCGAGAACTTTGTTCTTTCTTCTTGCGGAGTATGTAACAGCCTTTATATGTGATCTCGCACGGGAACAAAAACAATCACACCAAATGATGAGCCCCCCAAGTCTCAGTGTGCCGGGTTATAGTTGGTTTCAAAAAAGGTCACGTCACAGAAAAAATATTTTGAGCTTTGGAAGAATTGAAGAAAATTATTGTTTTTTCCACCGTGACAACACCACTCGACTTTATGGATTTTCTACAAGTCTGAAAAAACCCATCTCTGCAGTGCTGAGAGCAATATAGCCCCCTCCCTCCCCCGACACACACACTCCCACACCTCCCACAGTCAACTTCAGAAGCACTTTGATTCAAAGTCTCTCAGTGTGGTGCAGCAGGGAGAGGATTTCTCAACCAACTTTCTCAAACCAGAGGACATAAGCTCAAGACTCCCTGATAGAAAGCATCCAAGAACGCATAGTGAATCCCTATAGCTCCTAGTGAACTGGCATTGAACCCATTGAAAGAAAGCTGAGGGGAAAAAATTACAGAAAAATTAACAACCTATAGGTTTGATTGCAACTTGGCCCCAAAACCCATCACAATCTTTATATAGTTTCAGCTGATAGTAAGAAGACACACAGAGGAAAGGCTACTGCCAAAAGTGGGAAGAGGAACTTCAATTGGCCAACAACTCTTGGCACCTGCACCCATATATAACATACAGCTCTGGAAACGATTAAGAGACAATTCCAAATGTTCCCCTGTCTTTTGTTTGACTATCTATAGGCATGTGTTTGAGTAAAATCAAAAACGTCATTTTTTCCAGGGCTGTATGTATATCTTTCATCATCTCTCTCTCACTCTCTGTCCCTGAGTTTCCTATATTGTATCTACTGTTGATAATAAAAATTAAATACCAGAAAAATACTTTGAAAAGAAAATTATATAAAAATAGTAGAGAATGTAAATAATATGCTCATATGTCTTAAGGTAGAAATGAAAGCAATAAATAGTTAAATTATTGGAGTGGAGCGTTGTTGTAGATCTTAGATATCTTTTTTTTTTGTTGATGAATTTGATATGCTATAAATAGGCACACAGATATATTCCTGCCTTATTCAAATAAATGAAATACGACCATAATGAAACCTAGTTGTTAGAAAGTAAACCCCCCCGGAGGGGGAAGTGAGGCTAACGGTCAAACTTTAGACTTTGAGCGTTCATTAAATGTTCAAACAAGAGTTTGGTTCATTAGATGAAATGCTTTGAACTGACACTGAAAGTAAATGAGTCTGAATCTACTCTCTTGCTTGAATAGGATTATACTGTAGAGCCAAACTGTGTGGTTAAGCTTACAGGTGTTCTGTATAGAGAGCAGCTTTACATTCAGATCAATGCTTTTTGATGCAAAGCCAATTCTACCGGGCCTCACTTTTTGAACACAAACAGAACAGAGTCGTTCTTTAAAATAATGATGTCGCGTAGCAGCGCACTTCACACATCCCTTGCTGTTTTGTGCTTTGGCTGGTAAGAAATTGTGTTATATAACCTCCTTAGGAATGACGACCGCACACACAACACATACACACAAACACACGCACCATGTAGCATACGCTCGTTCCCAACTGCTCTCGCGTAAAGACATCTTCAACTCTTCTCACCTGCTTTATAGTACATAAACACAAACACACACACACACACACACACACACACACACAATATATACACACACACAAACACAGTTCTGCATTCATATGACCTATGTTAACTAATGACATTGATGCCCCTGGAGCACACACACAGATGTACCACCACTCTGTTAAGAGTGTAGCTGTGCCCTTAGGGGCTTACACACCTGCCACAACTGCCAGCAGACACTGACCCATTCGATTTCACACACACACACACACACACACACACACACACACACACACACACACACACACACACACACACACACACAACCCCTAAGAATCCAGAAGCCCATCTTGCAGCAGCAAACCAATCTAAACCACAATGGGTGTGCATCAGCTGTATGTCACGTCCAATAATGTCCAATGCATTGCTGCATATGGATGGCTGTGTGCTGGTGTGATAGGAGAATGGAAACATAATCTCTGTGTGTGCAAGTGAGGGGTGTTAAACAAAGAGCAAGAAGAGAGAAAGTAGGTCCATACTGTTGCCATGGTGATTAATGAGAGTCTTTAACGTTATCATTACGGTTATGAGAGGGGAGAGCGCGTGTGCGAGAGAGAGGGAGAAAGAAAGAGAGAGAGAGAGAGACAGAGAAAGAGAATGAGAAAAACAAGGGAAAATATGAAATCCTCCGTGAAACCAGTTTAGTCCCAGCCCCCCCAGCTGTTTTTCTATCTTTAGATTCATGATGTTTACTCCTGGCCTTTTGACAGAGGTTGTGGAAGAGGGGGTCGATAGAAACAAACAACCGTGTGTACAGAAGACTTCAGAGCAAAATGCCAGAGAAAAAAAAAATCAACATTCTGCCCCTCGTGTCGTTTCTCTCCCAAAAAACATGAATTAAAAACTGCTGCTTCTGAAGCAACAGCTCCGGGCAACACACCCGGTGAACGCACATAGGGGTTCAACGGGGGACCGAGGTTGTTGCAGCAAGGACTGAAGACGTGGGCTTGTGAATGGAAGCTTGCCAGTTTCAATCTAAAAAGTGTCCAAAAAAGATGATTAAGTGATGTTCTCCAGTACCGTAAGTTTTAGAGTAGCAGTGCATTTTTATTCTATCCACTATGCCAGCCGGAGCGCCCCCATGCAGTGCAATTGAACAACGAATCCAACATCTCATGCTTTTTGAGGACTGCAGTTGAACTCTCCAAGAAACAGTCATCATCTACTTTTTGTATGTAAGAGAAGTTTACAAAACCACATTGACGATCCATTGTTTTCCCTTAATTACAAGCAATAAAAGTCAGCGCAAAGGAACTTGCGAGGGGATAACAATTCGATTAGTGCACATTTAGTAATCTTTGTCTTTATTTGTTAGCTGAGAAAAACATGGTAATGTTATTGCGAGCTAGAGCAATTTCCAAAAGCATTACTTTGCTTTGTGTTGGATTTAAGTGCTATCCAATTTGAGAGTAAGCTGCTTGTTTCCACAGTGGAGACAGCTGTAAAGGGTTTCCTTGAGAAAACTCAGCGGCAGTTTTCAGAGCAGTCCTTGTTTGCGACGACTGCATTTCCAATTATGTACCTTTGAAAACTACACCAAGCCGCCAATAAAGTTGAGTTTAAGGGGCACTTTACACGACAACACAAAACAGTGCATACGCGAAAATATTCTCGCGGTTGCACTATATCAATTACATGAAAACAGCAAATGCAGGCATGAAACCGCAGGTTTTTGAGATCACCTCCCAGGGAGGATTTTCTGGAAAACACAACGGTTTTGGTTTCTTTTAAACACCGAAACCATTTTCCCTGATAACGCTGACGTCACGGCTCCACTTCACATATGCGTAGTCTATAACATTTGCTGTCAAAATACCCACACGCGAGTTATAAAGTTAGAAGACAACATAACATGCACGGTGTATCCGCGGCACCATCACTGTGATCAGAGGAGAGTGTCGTGCAGG
The DNA here is from genome assembly GCA_026929865.2 of Hyperoplus lanceolatus. Classification (NCBI taxonomy): domain Eukaryota; kingdom Metazoa; phylum Chordata; class Actinopteri; order Uranoscopiformes; family Ammodytidae; genus Hyperoplus; species Hyperoplus lanceolatus. The sequence continues at coordinate 8,697,535 of CM049417.1, read as the reverse complement.
GCTCAAATATAACACTAGCCAAATTAGTCTAAGCGATTAGTAAGTTATTGAGACCACCCGCCACTTTGTCTGGGGAAAGATTTGTGCTCTGCCGGTTTTTCTAGCCAAATAAACGTGTGTCACTTCTATATGCCAGGGACACGGCTCTCTCTACATTAAAAAACACTATCCATAGTTCAGCGCGCAGCGGTTAAGTTACTATTAAACAAAAGGAGCATTAAGGCTACGGCTTCACAGTAAAAGCATTTCACTGGCTAAACATTAATAGCATTTCACTGGACAAACGTGAGTCGACTTTTATTTTGAAGTACGCCTAAGAGGAAAGTAGCCGCTCACAAAGCCCCTTCACTATCAGCATGTCTTCTGTTTTCACAAGTTCAATTCGGTGAAATAAGAGGACAGAAAGCTTGTCGTTTGCAATACTTGTAACCCCAAGCTTACACTAACCGCTTTATGAACGTTAGTGGCATTAATTTTCGGTTACAGTAAGGTTTTATGCATCAAATTGTACCGGAAGAGCTATCTACTAGGCTGTGTCACCGCTGACTATTGGCTTGGCATGCGAACTACAGCGATTTCGTCACGTTTCCTCTGAAAACATGTGTACGAGTGAAGATGTCAGATAAATTGTGTCTGAACAGGGTTTTTTTTAAAACCAAAAACGGGAAAACTGTCACGTTTTCACCGTGTAAAGTGCCCCTAAGAGACTGTGTCAAGCACTGTATAAGTGCATGGTAATGGCTGCCACAAAAGCTATAAATGACCCGCAACTTTTAAGTTTTGGTTCACTCTAGCTGTCCTCATCAGCAGGGTTTACGGCCATAGCAGGTAGTTTTTTTTTAAGAAAAATAAAACAACTGTATGCGACATCCCCAGCAACAAATGCTATACAGAAAGACAATGCTTACAATAAGCTGGTGAACATAGTGGAACATCTACAGAGCTTAAAGCAAACAATTCGATCCAATGCCCATTAGTGTACAAAAAGGTAAATAGATGCAGCTTTAATGAGCCCAAGAGCAAAACTTTTAGCATTGTCATTTAAAATGCCCCAAAATACGTTTTCCAATCTTAAATATGCACCTTTTGGTATGGAAACACTTGCATAATGGAAGTGAAAGTGAACATTAAGAATAACTGGAGGGGGGGGGAATAAAAAATAAAGAGCTAAATTGTTAGAATATAGAGTAAAGGCAAAGATGAGATGCTGTACTTGGCACACCACTACATCGTTAAAGAGCCTTTTCATTGCAATTACTCAAGTCCAGCGTGTGCAAACCAAAGTTCGATTAGAGAGTTCCTGCTTCTCCCAAACGAGTCAAATTAAAGCTAGTCAATCGATCCAGGGGTCGATGAGACCTAAACAGAGGCAGGCATCAAAGAGCTTTTGAAGAGCTCCACCCTTTGCTCGACACCCTACTTAACCAGAATAGCTGAAAATAACAAGCATTCATTACACCAGAAATCACACACACACACACACACACACACACTACAGACACACACTTTTTGGTTCTCTTGATGCACAGAACACCACACACAGGTTTTGCTCTAATGTCCCTACTTTAACCTTCATACTTTTTGTGTGTATGCATGTAAGTCTCGGGTGAGATTGTGCAATTTGAGCAGGTGGGTTTATGGGTGTGCATGTGAAATTTCAGAGATAACAGACAGCACAGCATTTGTTCGAGCCTTTGAAGCCAGTAATCCGCTGGAGATGTGAGTGTGTGTGTGTGTGTGTGTGTGTGTGTGTGTGTGTGTGTGTGTGTGTGTGTGTGTGTGTGTGTGTGTGTGTGTGTGTGTGTGTGTGTGTGTGTGTGTGTGTGTGTGTGTGTGTGTGTGTGTGTGTGTGTGTGCCTGTGTGTGTGTGCGTTACCGATTGATATCCACTTTGATCCGTCTAAAAGCATGTTTGAAACTGCGATTGAAATCCAGGCAAGCAACAGATTGTCATGCTGGTAATGACTCAGGAAGGGAAAGCTAAGCCAAGGGAGAAGTGGAGGACATAGGAAAGGAAGATACACATGAGGGGGAAAATAACAGTAAGACAATATTAGCCATCTAAAGTAGAATAACAGAGCAGGTGATAAGAGAAAAAAAGAGTAATGGCTTACAGGAGGAAATTAGAAAAGTGTCAGTGGCCTCTCTCGGCTGTTTAAAGGCCACAGGTTTGCTGGCGTATCAGTAGACAGATGAATGGGGGAAGCGTGTATGAATGTTTCATTCTACCTTTTAGATTAAGCCTGTGTTGGAGATGGAACTTAATGGAACTTAATGAACATGGCCCGGGGGCTGGAGGTTAATACCTACACTGTCTTTACAAAGACATGATCAGGGATAACAGGGGAGAAATGTACTTTGATTGTAGTAAAGGATTATTCTACAGCTCTATCAACCATACAACTGCATAGAACATGTTAACCAAAGTCAAACTTAAAGGTGCAGTGTGTAATATGAAATCATCATAACAGTTCTCTATGGCACCCGTTCAGAGAAGCAACAGAAATTCTTCAAGAACATTCCAACTGGTAGTTC